>JBAMDN010000930.1:0-12538 GCA_037074945.1 Tetracladium marchalianum
ATTCAGGAAGCGTCACATCATCACGACCCTGACCCTGGCCATCTCCGCTACCATTAACATGGAAAGTGTGAACATGATCATCCTCTCCTTCAATGCTGTTCTTCCTTTGTCCAGCCTTGGAAAAGATCTTGAAGTTGATGGCTTTCACTTCGTGAATGATTCGCTTGGTCGGTTTCTGGAATGGGTTCAAGTGAGGATTGGAAGGAGGTGCGGTGGATGGATTGTGGCATTTTGAAGGACGTGGATGGTGGGGTAAAACTCAGAAGATCCAGAGTGATTATGTTTAGCTGTGAGACCTCATCTTTGTAAGAGGTTCGTAAGAAGTTGGATTGAAGGTTCTCAGATCTCATATTTTTGAATTGACCCGTGGAATTGGTCAGGTGTTCAATTTCAGTATTGATTTTCAGGAATTTCTGGCGAATGGAAGTGCTACCTTGCTACGTCATGCTCAATTTGTCCCGGAATTCCCCCACTATGTGGACGGGAACGATAAGAAGAGTTGATAAGAAGGAATATGGCTTACGGAGGTATGGCGTCGCAAAAAGATATCTCAGGATTATGTTCCTTACTCCATCTCAGGGTCGAGCCAATCAGAGAATTTCCGCTATGAGTTGTCAGAATGTCACTACAATATCGAGTAGTCAGTCGTCCAAGAGTTTCCTGCATTAGCCGAACCTGACTGATCCCTCATTTACTCCAAGTCGTTGAATTTGATATCATAACCCAAGATTGTAATCAAGGAACTTCTTCCGAAATAACCTGTTCTTCTCAAGTGAAGGAAAGCTGTCAATGCTGGTTGCCAAGCAAGGCCATGTTCGGAAAGCTCATCGGCCGCTGAAATCCACGACAATTTGCAACACACCAACCTACAATATTAGCTCCGGAGCCACAACTATGTTTGCTCGAGAAAAAAAAAACTTCAAAAGAGGTTGAAAAAAGGCCCTCGTGTTATGGAAAAGAAAAGACCGTAAACCCGGCCAGTGAAATGTTTTCGAAGAGAAAAAGAATTTGCTCGGCTGCGATTGCGGATCCACATATCGATACACAATCTCTTCAACCTCTGAAATAAAACGCCAAAAAAGAAGTTCTAGCAGTGGAATTGAACCACCCTGAATCCGCGATTTTGTCACTGACGGTGCTGGGAATCGAACCCAGATCGGGACGGAACCATTGTAATGTAATTCCTCGAAAGGATATTACCACAACGTCACATGCTACCATTACACCACACCATCTGAACTGTGGTAGTTATTGTGGCCTGGTTGGCTTAAGTAAATCTATTGAGTTACCTCTGAGTGGGGCCCTGTAAGTGGAGGAAGTCATTACCCTAGCCCTATTCATGATTTGGATGCCAAGATTTTTCTTTATGACTGTTGGTGTGAGTCAGAAATTTTTCGAAAACATCGTCACTTCTTGGTTAGAATTCTGTAAATGTGCAAAGTTCTATTTTTGAGTGAAAAGTTTTATGATTAGGATCGTTTGAAAGATTCAAGTGGAGCAAGATGAAGAGTGTTGCTTCGTCGTCTTGTTTGGGAGAAGTTCCTCGAGGAGAATGGAAAATTCTCCAAGCCAAAGATAACACAGAGAGAAGGACATGGCTACCCAACCCCAGGAGCATGGAGGTCCAAGGAAAAGATGCATCTTATCAATTCGAAAGAGACAACTTGACAGTAGAAGACCTCCTGCACCTAGACAACCAATTGGGAAATACCCAATTTGCGATCTCAGATCACCAATTCCAATCTTGCCAAAACAGCAGAGAGAGTTTTCTCAACAACATCATCCTTCACAACACCTTCTTCATGTGTTGCACAAATAACACAATCCCCATCCTTAGCGCTAGCGACGTTAAACACAATCCCAGCGTCGCCCACAGCAGCTTTAACACTCCCAGCAGAGAAGAAAACATCTTGGACGGTCCACCCACCTTCTCTCATACTCTCTCTTGGCTCAAAAACACCAACATTGGATAGGAGGAAGGAGTTGTTCGAGTAAAGTCCCACGGCAGTAAAGTTTCCCACTTCTTCTTCGTCTTCACCAAGAAGTTTGCCCACGAGGAAATCCTGCACTGCTGTTCGGGAATGAAACATCGCGTCGTTGAGTGCGAACTTGTACGCCCGGGCGAGCTCCCATATGATATCTTTGTTTGCTGAAGGTTTTGTCAATCCTGTCATGCTTTCCTGGGATTTGTTGTTTCCAGCTGCTCGGTATTTGCCTAGAAATTGAACTCGTTTATATCCGCTCGCGGCATTTGTAAAGTCATCCGAGCCTAGAGACTTTCTCAGAAGTGGTCTGAGATTCACAGCAAGTTGCGAAAACCCCAATGTGGCATCTGGATAGATATCTACAGCAAGCGTGGCAAGTGTAAGCGTGTGAAGAAGCGCTGTAAATGAAGTTTTGTTCTGTCGACAAGCCGAAATGCATCTAGCCATGGTATTTTTGCGAATGCGAATGATGCGAACCTTCGTCTGAGTGCATTCCCCAGTCGTAGATGGCCGTAGCATAGTCGGGTGTGTCTTCGGGTAGACGGAATCAGAGAAGAGAAAGTATTTGTGATTGACAAATAATCGTACAACGTTCCAAAAAAGGAAGTTGTAAATCACCCGTGGCCATGAGAGCGTGTCCGGGATTTTGTCGATGGTGCTTGCCAGTAGTGGAAGTGTGGAACGCTCCACAATCGAGGAGAAGTTTGGGCTCTTTACAAAATCATCTGCAGTTTCGTCATCGTTTAGGGCTGCGAGGAGACTTCGATGAAAGGCGTAGCCGGATACTCCATCTCCTAGTCCATGATGGCACACAAATACCACATGAACGACGTTGACAACAACAATTCTCCACCAAGGTTGGGTTTTGTCTTGTGTATCAAATTTCAAGTTGTGCTGCGCTTCAAACATCTGGGCCATAGCCAGATCGTCGTCTGAGACATCGTCGATAAATTTGACAACATGTTGCAGGTTTATCTTTGGAAGTCGGGCCTCCCATAGTCGATGATGGCCTTCCTTCTTTTCTGATGGTTGACTGACCCCGACAAGACCAAGAGCAGGATGCTCTTTGATTGTCTTTCCAATTGCCTTGTATAAAATTCTAGAACTCAACTTTTTCCCGCTGTCGTGCAAATATTTCGCAGCTACCAAGATGTTGTTTTGAATGCCAAGTTCGTGATAACAATGAGACAAAACTTCAAAATGTCCTAAAGCAACAGTGAGAAATGGTGAAGTGTAGATCAGCGGACATACCAGCTTTTCGCAAGATTTGGTAGTCAGAATTGTGTTTGGATGCACTATTTGCGAGAGTCGATTGCCCTAGATTTGTCATTTTGGGCGAAGGGGGTATGGTTTCAGACTTTGGTGTATTTGATCAGGTTTTCATCTTTGGAAGAGAAAAGCAAAAGTCAATGTATTTATATATGCTTCTGGTCATTTGCAAGATCTTTTATATTATACCGTGCTGACACTCTCAATATACTCCAATCTTCAGCCCGTAAATATGTGCACCATCGGCAAAACTTCGGGTAAACTAAACGACCATAACCAAACGTGTTGGGCGAGGTATGATTGGAAGTGTTGATTCATGATTCTCAGATAGTATTTCATATCTACCGAACAAGGCATTATATGCTTATCTTTTTCGATGGTAGGTATCTAGGCCGAAGCATGTTGTTGTTGATTTCCTTCCATGGACGTCCAGCAAGAGCGAGTCTGGACTCGGCTCCGGACGTCTGCACCACCAGCAAGTTCTGCACGATCTGAGTTAGAACATGTTTGCATCTGTCATAGAATTTGATAAGGAAGTTTTAACTTGCTTGGGTAGGGACTAAATTGGTATGCGTTGGTTGTTTCTATATTTCTGTGGTCGACGTTGTTGTGAAAAGAGAAAGGAAGGTTAGTTCTTGGCATCTTCTCCGGATGATCCTTTGCACGTGGTTTTCATCCTCGCCCCTTCTCTCCCCATTGGTTATTGTATATTCATTGCAACATGATTGTTTTATTAAAACGGATGACAAAAATTTCAGCCGTGATCGTACAACAGATCAGTGCGCATTTTGAAAGAGGATATATTCACGTGATGATCAACACTCAAGGCCCTCGCCTCACCCCAAAACCGAGGCACATACATCGCTATTCTTCAGACATTATCCAAGAAGTCTCACAGCTTGGATTAAGATTACTCCGTGGAAGAATGGAAGTGCTTGGATCACCTTCCATGTACTTGCCTCTGGCGCGCGGTGCATTATGATCATCAAATCAAACATTGTAAGCCTCCTCGGACCTGTGTGCTCAGTCGGTCAATCGACGATCTCTTGCTGCTCATAAGTACTACAGGAAAGAATCGTCTCATCCCATCATTCTCGACGACTTGCCCAAGTTTCAATCCGGCATACATATGTCCAACCGCCTGCAACGGTGAAGGTAAACCTGGGGTAGGCATCGGAGCAGTCTGAAACATCGAGTTCACCGAGTATTTGACGGATATCAGACGAACATTGATCACACTAACAAACCGATACAAGCAATGCCGACGGGAAGACTATTCTCGGTATGGGACTAAAGGCTCATGAGGCTCAAAATGCGCCTTTTTTCATCGATTTGATCGGTCTCAGGCTTTCAGAGCCCTGCAATCGCCATTGATCAGTTGCACTTGCCCCTGTTTCAGGAGCTTTCAGTCGGAGCTCTCGCCGTTTGATCACCACTACCAAGGCATAACAGTTCAGCCGCCATAAAGTCTGGAGATGATGCCCTTTCAATTTTTCCCAAATTTTAAACACGGGAGTTTGGACTTCAAACAGCGTCCACCCCGGGGTAGCCGCTTGTCAAGTCCACCTCCATATTTTGCTTTCGATGTCTTGGCAACTGGGAGTTGATACCCAATTGCAGTAAGATGGCTTGGTGGAGACTCTAGTGAGTTAGGGGACGGAAGTCGAGAACTAGAGCTTAGACCTCACATGCTATCAGGTCATAGTACTTGTCTGACACAGCATGTTGTTGTGAAGTCTGCTCACATTTTACTTGGCACCATCCTCTCGAATAAGATTGCGAGAATGCAATAATTTCCGTTGGCGGCATTTTCCTTGGGGAAAAGTAGAACTCATTTTCGAAACAAGGTGATGGATGGGATTGCACCAGAATCCAAGCAGCTTTTGCTTTTGACGGCATGTCGGTCTCTTGGAACGTCACCTTAGCATGTCCAAGAGCTGCCATCTTATGTCCTCTATTTCTCGTCTGAGGACTGTTCTTTTATCTCTCTCCTTCTTTTCCAGCGTTATTGGTTGCTGAGCTATCGCTTTGTTCGTCGGTATTGTTGTGTCTCTTGATTTTGCGCCGGCGCTCAATATTTCAAATTACATCCTTTAATTTTTACGAGCTGGACTCAAGCTTTTCTCTTCACTCATACTTTCACGTCGCCAGCACAGCAAACAACCATGTCAGAAATGTCGTGTCCAGTGTCTCGATCGAGAGGTCGCTCAATGTGTCCAGCGGGGAGAAGTCAGAGCGCTCTACGGGGATGTGCCTGGGCCGGAAACCGAGACTCTTCTGTATCTTCAAGGGCTTCAATGGATGTATGTACGCTTAATCGTCCTTGAATATGGATTCTAACCATTAGGTAGTCTGTAGAACGAGCCAGATTGGGCGATAGTCTCAGGTCACAGGAGCGCAAAACGATCAACGAGATATTATTGCCAGAAGCGCCATCGAGACAAGTCACAAACGGATTGAAAAATGCCGATTCGCTCAATCCACTAGATGTCGATGTTCTCGCTGCCGCGCTTGGTGCACCTGCTCGACGGGTTTTGATGCGGGCCATGGAAATTGGCCCACAAACCGGATGGAAAGATGGCTACCTTTCTTCAACCCATGGATTTTGCCCTCCCGATCCTTCTGAATCGCCCATCGCTCTATCTCTCTCAGAGGGTCGAGTCTGGTCTGATCTATGTGAACGCATGCCTGGTGTTGTTGCTCGTGGCAAAGTCAGAGAGTCAATTCTTGCTCTCCCCTTGGTCTTTGGAACTCCGGACACAATACCTGATGCGGCTCTTTGGGCAGCAACTGTGTGTCTTGGAATCCTAGCCAGTGTTTACAGATATGAGGAGGCGAATGACGGAAGCGAGGGAATCAGCGTTGCTGCCCCACCAGGAACCTTTCGCAACATATCTGGAGAAGCTGATGACGAGGAAGAGGAAACAAAGGGAATACCGCGAAACGTTGCCATTCCCCTTCGTCAAGTCTGCACTCGAATGGGAAGGGTTCTTCCTCATTTGACACAATTTGATGTTTCGATTTACAATTATAAGTTGAGAGATCACACTTCAGTTCATCCATATCTCCCTCGATGTGAGAACATGGATCTTAGATGGCCAGTAAGCGAATCATCTCTCTATGAGCTATAACAACAATCCTAACAATTAGATAGGTATTCAAGGACAGAGGAGAAGCCATGTTCCTTCTCTGTATGGCAGATTCTCATGGCTGTTTCATCCCAGGTGTCGAAATAATAACTAGATGTCAAGAGATGGTAATGTTGAAAGATGAGGAGGGGCTTCTGCGCGAGCTCGTCAGACTCAAGGAGATAGTTGATCAGCTCCCGAGTGTTTTCCAAAAGATCAGCGTCAACCCAGGTTCCGGCGAGAATTTCGCCAATCCAGTAGAGGTATAGGGCCCCCTTCCTTTACACAGGTAATCTCTGCTAATGGCTTTTCTAGTGGGGTCAGAGATATGCGAAGTTTAGTGCGCCGCTTTCAAGAAGAGTTCCAGCTTTATCGGGTTTGGCACTTCCACTGTTCCTATTGATGGACGCCTTTATGGGTCGAACTAAGTACGACAGCTTCTTGGGCTTGGAAGCACTTCACCTACGAGCATGGCTTCCGATGAACATCAGGGCTTTCATTGCTGCTATTGAATATAATTATCAAGTCCCTGCATTTGTCAAAGCAAGCAATAATCCTCGACTTAAGGGTGTTCTGGAGGGTCTTGTAGAATCCTATATGGGCGAGCGAGGATGGATGGGAACTCATAGATGTATGGACACCTCGTTTTCTCGTTGTAATTTTGGGTTGCTGATCAAACACAGATAAGGTTTATGGGTTTCTTGAAGTTGTTGCCAAAACAGGACGAAGCGAGACAAATGGTAATGCAGGAGCTGCGGACCAAAATGGCAGACCGTGGGAACAAGTCCACAAGACATTGTCAGACTCTATGAAAGAACGACTTGATCCGTTCCGAGGCGCCATTGATCTCCAACCCCACCAACTAAGGGGAACTTTCCAGGAATGCAGATTCAAAGCCAGAATTATGAGCCGACAGTCAATTGACTCGGATCCCTCCCGCTCCACTGGAATGGTCACATTTGATCTCCAAGATACTGGAATCACGTTTCAACCAGGAGATAGGCTTGCAGTTATGCCACAAAATTCTTGGGCTGAAGTTGCTAAAATAACAGCCGCATTGGGACTTGAAGACTTCCTTGATCAGCCCGTTTCGACCGAGAAGTCAATTGAATGGAAGAGATTTGCAAGCCACCTTGCTTCAGTCTCTGGCGTATCATCGGTACAACTGAACGTGGCGGATGTTTTGAGACGGGGTCATATCGCGCCTCTGACTAAAGAGCTTGTTATGGCTGTATGTCTTGACCGAAACTAAAAAAGTACTGGCTAACGCATGATCAGTTCCATCTTGCTTTACGCGCATCCTCAAATACAATTCTCAAAGTTCTCGCTTCCGAGAAATGGCCTGTAAAGGGCACGGTCGGTGACCTTCTTCAGCTAGCTGTCTCCGAGGTAAAACCTGCAATTTGGGACCAAGCTTTTGATCTATCTGATCTCTCATGGTTGGCCAAATTGATACCAGTCGAGGTCCCGCGAACTTACAGTATTTCGAATTACTCGGATGAACTCTTACCAAGCACTGTTGATCTCACAGTCTCGAGATCTGATTACACTACAAGCCCTTCTCTTTCGATCCCAGGAGAGTCATCAGTTCGACATGGAGTAAGCAGCGGATTTCTCAATCCGATCCCGTCGCATGAGTCAGGCCTTGACCTCGAAGAACACGATGAACTACTCATTGGTGTTTCCCGACCTCTAAACTTCCAATTGCCTGTGTCAATGACTGTTCCCATCGCAATGTTTGCAGGCGGTTCCGGTATTGCACCTTTCCGAGGGTTCTGGCAATCACGAACTTTATCTGGCTTTGGTCGCAATATCTTGTTCATTGGAGCTCAATCCCGAGAGAAGCTTCCCTACGAACATGAATTACGAGATTACGTTCGTCATGGTCGACTGGAGGTGCACACCGCATTTTCTCGTGACAAAAACGGTCTTGTATATGATCCCATGACAAAGGATCTCGTTCCAAAGCAAATGGAACCCCGCTACATCAATACCACAATTGTCGAACAAGGAAAGACTGTTTGCGATCTTGTGATATCAAAGAGTCGAGGTGGTTTAGGCGGATATCTATATATCTGTGGTTCAGTCTCTGTTTATGAGACTATTATGTCGTAAGTCAAAAACTTTTGATATCATTGAGTTTCGGGACTGACATCAATTTTAGCGGCATCAGGCAAGCTCTATATGAGAATTGGACTTCCACGAAAGAATCAGCAGAGATTCTCCTCTCTCAAGCATTTGCCGAACGGAGGTTCATGCTCGGTAATTGTTAGGTTCTCTCTTATTTGGAACATTTCTGACTTCAGTGCAGATATCTTCATGACTCCACAATCCATTTCATCCACGATTCCCACAATTTCCATGTCTCAACTTGCACAGAATACTGGCCATAGACCCAACAGCCGAATGTGGATTGGTGTTCATGGTCTTGTGTACGATATCACGGACTTCCTACCTATGCATCCTGGAGGGACGCTCATTGTTGCCGCTAGCGCAGGCTTGGATGCGAGTAAGACCTTCGATGATCTCGCACATACTAACAATCCAGAAGTGTCCAGCTTGCTATCAAAGTATCTCGTTGGACGTTTAGCTGCAAAACCAGATTTGAGATCAGCAGAAATAAGTGATCTCTACGATACATGGTACCAATACCTTCGGACATGTGTCGAAAGCTTGACTACACTCCACTTTGAGGTCAAGAATATTATGGAAGATTCAAAAATATGGTTTTCGGAAGGCCTCCTCAACATGGGCGGTGTTCGAAAGTTCTATCAATTCCAGTCTCGCTTGATGCAGAATGGATTTTCGACGATCTTTGGGGTATGTTACGCCTAACATTTTTGTTATTAACAATGCTGATGAAGTATAGGCGAAACTACAAGAAATGTATCTACGACTTTCATATGCATTGGTAAATTCCGGGACAGGAGATCAACTTCCAGATATCATTGGCATAGTCACTAGAGCACAATCATCCCCAGCTTCAGCCAGCGCTTCCAACGAGATCGCTCAGATTGGACAGTTCGTTTGCAATAGTCATGGAGCCCAGTTTCAGGAGAATGGTATCCTAAAATTTGCTCAAGCAATTACTCAATTGGATGTAGAGTTCCTTGAGGAGATTTTGCATGAAGTTTGTACTGGAATGGATGTCTTTGATGCTATCGGCGAGATGGCAGGTGCAAGCGAGAAACAGGTAAGACTTTCAGCCAACTCAATGTATTCTGTCAACATCAAAACTGATTCATCCACAGCTTACAATCAAGCTCTCTATGTATCTTCTCACCATCCTCTCTCGTATTGCTAAGCGCCTCGAAACCTTCTACTCTCGCCTATCCACTCATTCCATCTACGCTCCCACCATAGAAAAGAACCCAGCACGCACACGCTGGAACCTTATACGTCGTAAGATATATGATGGATCCTTCTTCATACTTACTGAAGAGCTTAATCTCCATATTTCGGAGGTCTCAAGTCCCAAAGCTTTTCGCGCTCTTACCCATCAAGATCCAAACATCAATTTCCACCATGCGATCAGTCAACTCAAACAAGCTATCAGTATCGAGCCCCAAGCATCCCAAAAAAGATCTCAAGATGACGCCCCATTGAGATTAGCAGATAACCACATTAACAGAGCGACACAGCCCTCAAAGGCACCTTCATCATTTGAACAGCATGAGCAAAAACATGCCATGAACCGTATGTCAATGTTCATGGACCACAACATGCAAACCATCAAAAGACTCAGCCAACTCCCTGCCAATCTTGATTTTGCGCACATCATGAGTGTGTACGGCAAAGAAAATAACCGTACGCCTACCCAACCTTCGCATGGAAACGCGAGGAGGACTCCCTCGATAGGTGGTCAGCAAGTCCATTACTCGCCTACAGTATCGGTATCAACACCACGTACACATGCCCATCCACAGATCCAACTAGCATCACAAAAACTCCATCATCGTCAACCGCAGCATGTCAAATCTTCTTCTGATCATGTCACACATGCCATGCCATCTCTAGCTCATCGAGAAATATCGTCGGCTTCGATGACAGCAGCAGCAAACCGCAGTCGCTCAGCTTCCATCTCCACAGCAAGTTCCAACGCATCAACCCGGGGTCGTAGGATGCCTATCATTCCCAGTGTATCTGCGACACCGAGTAACTTCCTCCCCCAACAATCACAACATCATCCTTTCTCTCAGCCTCAATCTCAATCTCAGCTCCAGCAGCAGCAATTACAACAATCAGTAACTCTTCAACTCCGCCGTCGTCAAAGTAACACGCAACAGACTGCTATTTCTGGAGGAAATTCGATGACTATGACTGGTATGGGACCTCGGAGAAAGACGTCGAGTGGTTTGGGAGAGAATGAGTTAATTTCTACTGGTGAGAGTGGTGGGATTGGGATGGAGAGGAAGGAGATGGTTTTCCCTGTTATTGCAAGTGGGTTGGTTTGATTTATAGACTTTTGAAAAGAGGAAGGAGATATAGCTAGTTTGTGGCTGTCTCTGGAAGACATAACATTGAGTGAAGGAGCAGGCGTGGAATCAACTTGACTGGATTTCCGAAGAACAGAACGATTTATTTTCTTGTCACTCATTCTATTTAGCGCAAATTTAGGAGATCAATTGGGCATCTTTCTTTCCTACCTCTAGCATTGATTTTGCTAATTGCAGTTACTCACACTTCAGCAGCCATCTCCTGAATAACGTAGACATCAAGATCATGTACAGAGAGAGGGCAAATGCAAAATGCGATATAAATTCCACAGAGTATCAGATCTACAAGAGTAAACACTGCAAATAAGCACTTCAAACATTCCACCAGAAGGCTTATGACATTTTCTGTGTCCTAACACCCTCAGAACAAATACATTTACGCAGTACCTCGGGCCAAGGAAAAAAGCACATGTAGTATTAACAGGTTTCCCAATTTAGTGTCCAACATCACCCGCGCTGCTATGCAAATTTAGAAAAGAAAAACGAAAGGCGCGGTGAAGGCAATGTTTTGTATGAAGTACAGGAGTGATTAGGATGGATGGTATTCCCAGAAACGCCACTAGTCTACACCGGCGTACAAATCGACCACGATATTGACCGCGGCAACCAAGATCTCGGCTGCGATAAGAACGATAACTATTGATTTCACGGATTAGCACCAGGACCAAACTTGAAGACAGTGCTGTTGCATCAGAAGGCTTTAATGAGAGGAAAAAACATACCAATCCACTCTAACTTCTCCCCATGACCATGACTCAACTGATCCTTTAATACCGCCAACAAATCCGCAATAACATCCAATCGTTCCGTCAACAGCGTCACCCTCTGATCCATCTCTAAATAACTCCTCACGGCCTGGTAGACCGGTTCGAGCTGGGGTTCGACCCAGAAGAGCTCGGGTGTGTCGAGCACGGAACCATTCAGATGGATGTTGATTCGCAAGATGAAGAGTTCGCCGATTTGCATGTTGATTTCTTTGCGTGTGAGGGCAATCTTGCCGGTGAGTGCGATTTGGGTTGGGATTTCTTTGCAGGTTGAGATGGTGCCGTCTACGAGTTCTTCAAAGAGGGAAGTCTGTTGTGTCACGTTAATAGGGAAAACAAAATGTAGCATAAAAGAGTGTATGGGACGTACCTTTACACTCTGCGCTATCGCATGAGAAATAGCCAGCTTTGTCATATAGTTCCCCTTGTCCCTCAAAGTGATGAAATCATTGTATATCCGGGCCTGATACTCCTTGGTATAGTAGAAGTTGAATTCCTCTGTCTCGATGTTATCCGGCGCCAATTTCTCATTCTCGAATTTCGCAATCTCCTTCAGGAAGCGCGTTTCGTCTTTGAGTGACATGCCCCAGATAACTACAACGCCGTAGTCAAAGAGGAAGACTTCGGGGGTGTGAACTACGATGTCGAAGTCTGGAGTTTCACCAGCCTCTGGATGATGGTTCATATGTTCTACAAGACCTGAGTGCATACGACTGATCTCTCCGTTACTCGCCTCTCCTACCAAATCCTCCCTCCGATTATTAGTCGTGCCATCAATTTCAATCGCACTGTCCGAATGCCTGCGCTCCCGTAATGCGGGCATACTGTGTATCTCCAACGACCTTTTCCTTTCCTGCTCCCTCATCGGACGATAATTATACGGCGTGTAGATACAC
>JBAMDN010000931.1:0-14051 GCA_037074945.1 Tetracladium marchalianum
TGGAACATCATCGATAGGATCAACCTTACCACCCATCATGAGGACGGTACGCTGGATAGCCTTGATGAAGAGATCATCCTTCTTGCCAGGAGTGTAGTTAGGACCTTGAATGCGGACCTTCAATCCAGAGCGGACGGTACCGGCAAAGACACGACCGAAAGCGTAGAGAGAAACGACCCTTATCGGAGGTTGGCACCATCTTGGAAACGTACAACATGAGAGGAGCCTTAGGATCACAGTCGCGGATGCCAATGCAGGCCTCATCATCAGGAGGACCTTCGTAAAGGGTCTCAGCACGGTACTTTTGGGCGGTAACTGGGGATGGCAAGTGGAGAATCATCATCTCCATCAAAGCATCAGCAGCTGGAAGGAAGTTTCGCATAACAACCTTCAACAATTGCTTGCCCTCCTTGTCACGGTCATCAGCTGGAAGCTTGATGGCGAGCTTGTCCAAAAGCTTGTCAACCTCGTCCTTCTTGAAGTTCATGACGGCAGCGAAGATTCTGAAGATAGGATCCAAGATGAACTGGTTGAAGGCACGGTCCAATGGCTTACCCTCATGGGTGCCCTTGTTGGTCCACTTCTTGGTGTGTGGGTTGAAGTAGTTGTCGCCCTGTTTTTTTGTTAGAGACTATCACAAAACAACTATTCAGGGAGTCTGCTTACCCAGAGACGCTCCATCATCTTGTTGCGGTCGACACCAAACTTCTTGGCATATCGGACAGCGAATTGGCGGACGGTGAAAGCCCAGCCGTGGAGACCGGAACCGAAAGCAACAGTTCCCTTGTATGGGTAAACCTGGACATCACCAAGGGTCTTGTCGAAGTAGGTGGAGATAACCTGACGTTGACGGACTCGATGGTACGGGAGAAGGATTGGTAGAGATCCGCCATTTCGAGGATGCTACTTCCACACGATCAATTCCAGAACCTCCACTATACCACCGCTACACATCCCAAGATTCACGGCCACGAGGACATATCTATATCGACGCATCCATTCGTTAACCTACCCGATCTCTCCTTCCCATATCTTTCCTCCTCCTGAAAATAACATTTTTCATCAACCTTCACACTTGTATCCGAGGATTGACCACCGTTTGGAAATCCATCGGAATTTCGACATACCCCAAGTGTCACCTATTATTTGGTACCCGAGCAGAAAGCTTTGTACTCATATTGCTTATCACCAGCTGTCTCATCGGCGTAGTAACGACTCGGTTTTGGGAAAGTTCGCAGCTGCATACCTCACTAAATGCAAAAAAGATCATACCACCTTCCCAACTCGGTATTGATGGGATTTTGCATGGATCAGGTCATGGGAAGTTGATTTATTTACATAGTTGCACGATTTCTGGTCCGGAAAAGTAGACGAATAGAAGTACATAGCAAATTTTGATGTTTTTCCAGCACGAGATTGCTTTCTCCACTTTCTTGTGGATTTTTCTCCACGAGTTTGAGACTATGAAGTTTGCTGCGCCTGGCCACAATAGATATTTTGAACATCAAGGTTGATATTCCGATCGAGGTAATGTTTCAGGAATTTGTCGATGCTTGAATGTTAACGCATGAGAATCTGCATAAAGTCACTGACATCCGCTATATAAATTATGAGATTAGTTGAATGTCCGTGAGGCTTGTGGGTTAATAGTCAAGACTTACGGCTCTCGTTCAGCGCCTTCGCATTCTTATCACGAATAACGTATGCCTTTGTTACCTATACAAAGCCGGTGATCTGGCCGCCTATCGTCATTCGATAGCGGACCGAGTAATAGGACAGCTGCAAGTATTTTACCAACACAACGCTACAGGCCGTTTCCACAGTCTGGCAAATTAGAAAGTCATCGCATAACTCGTCCTTGAGCGGAAGCTGTTGCTCATTCAATCCTAGAGATTTCTTAGTCATGTGTAACGAAGAAGGACACGGAAAGAAATATGCTCATCCTTCATGCCTAGGGACCCCTTGGTAAATTCGGCCATCAGCCGAATAAAAAGTCGTGGGCGAAAATTTTCGTGATCCCGAATTGAAGCTAACTTTAAATAGCGGTACTGTAGCTGAAGCAAAGCTACAAGACGATTGCCGGTAATGCCTGTAAGCTGGCAGAGGAGAATGAAATAGGCCCGAGACCAACCAAGCGGGAACATCATCTCCTTTGTAGTCAGGAGCACCCAGGCGAACTCGGCTAGATCCTCACCTCGCTGGCGCATCACTTCAGTCAGGCGAATAGTGCGGTCGAACTGGCTGTAAAGTATTCCTCCCTTCGTAACAATAGGATTTGTAAAGTTCTGACTGAAAAGAGCCCCCTACAGGTGGTAATTGAGCAAAGTCCCCGCAAATCAACACATGCACCCCCCGAAAGGTTGATTAACAGATGAAAAGATCGCCGGTAACCTTTCATCAATGGAAGCCAAAAGTCTGTAGATCAACCATCGACTTCTCATCGATAGTATCCGGTGCCAAATCCAAAACAGGGATGCGGAGGGTCATGCGAAAGTCACGAATCGTGCATCGTCAGAAAGTCATAGCGGACTTGTACTACTCCCTTAGGACTTCATTGGGCGAAAAGGCTTGCAATTATTAACCGCATTTAGGATACCTCTTTAGAATCGGCCGTGCATTCGTGGAACATTTGCTATGAGGTTACAGTGTGATGACCTATAGTCTGTTCGTATAGCGGTTCCGTCAATTGTTAAAGAGTCGAGTGTTGAGTGACATCGGCCCGTCGAACGTCGAAGTGTGCTCGGAAGGTGGTGTTCCGCCGCCCATAATGGACTGCTACTATCCCCCCTTAATAAACGTCAAAACTAGCGAGAAGCGAAACAATAACTGGGTTGATTTGACGGTATCCCCGGTATGTCGATCAATTTTGCCCCAATTTTCAGGAATTAAGTGGCAATTACTGAAATCATAGCAAGATTTAACTGATCCAATTGGAAAACACCCCCTGCAAGCCCCCAGTTTTTTTTAAAGGATTTAACGTTTATTAAGGGGAGATAGTACTGTATTGCGTTTCGAATAGTGAGAGCCGAGACTGCTCGACTAACTGTGAATATGCCAAGCCAGGCTGTGAAAACTGCAGAGGCAAGCTCGCGCAGTATAAAGAAGACAAACTGCCTCGCAAGTTCTCCATCATCTCGTTTTCACATCAGCTTAAAATTTTGAACACTCCGTCACTATGCATCTTCCTTCATTTGTGTGTTTGACCATCGCGGTAGTTGCCTCGTGCGCTCCTGGCGATCGCGGTTCGTACACAGTATCAGGTCTTGGTTCACGAAAGCAAGCCATTCTCAAAGCAGGAGGCAACACGTTGGACATTGCAATTGCAATGCTTGAGACGGAGAACATGCAAACCAACTACGCTTATGGTAAGTAGACTCTAGGATTGTCTCTGCGATCGCTCCCTCAATGAGTCATGCTTCGTGGTTTAAAATATATGGCACTAACTCTTTTGACTAATAGGGGACAATAAGTCCAAGGACGCAGCAAACTTTGGGTTGTTTAAGCAGAACTGGGGAGTACTCCGTGTGTGCGCCTCTCGTGCTGGTTTCAAGGGCCAAAGTGAGGCCAATTGGAACAATGGCGCAAAGCTAAAGTAAGCATTCCTGGTCGCTTCTGCCCACTTCTACAGTGCAACATGAGAAAGGGCTTACTGGTTGTACTTTAAGCTCGGACATCTACGCAGACGTTGCCTCCAGATGGGATTGCCAGAACTATTATGGATACGACAAGTGGTTCGCTGGACACCGCAATGGTGCAACCGGCTTACAATATCCCAACACTGCCGACATCAAATTTTATACGGAATCCATCCAGTGGATTCAGAAGCAAATTGACTCTAATTCCAAGTACAAGAGCGACGACACTCGCTTCTGGGTAGATGTAACTCCTATCTGAATTGACTGCAATATCAGGGATATGTTGGTTTGACTCTTGAAAGTGTATCGATTTCATGCAGGGCATGCAACGAATGTTTCTATTCTCTTTGATCTTGTTTTCGAGATTGTTTCTGTACATAGAAATTTGGTTTACAAAACCGCATAGCACACTTAGCAGGATTGAATGCAAAGGATTCTCGCCTTGGGTCTCACCGCTTCAGGGTCGCTTTCTTAATACTGCATCCCTTTAATCAATACAATGATAAATAGGTCTTTTCTGTTCCTCAGGGTGAATAAATCGGACATGATGAATAGCTCACAAGGAATCGCATCATAATGCATGGTCCATTGATAATACTCCAATTTTGATAGGTACAGGTAATGTGAAATCACGGCATTAGCTGCTGAGTAACAAGAATTCCCAGGAAGACTTTGACTTCTGGCAAGTAACCACATTCAGCGCGACCTCAATTTGAGATCCAATGCAAGGCTCGCTTAATTACGAGGTTCAAGGTTAAAGAACCTTATGGTCCTGGCGGATAGCGAAATTACGGGTGATGACAAAAGAGGTTACGCTATTCATAATTGCAACATACCATAAATTGTAAGCTACGTTCGTTTGTTTTTATGAATATGTGCTTGCGTTTCCACACTGATGCTTTTATCCAAACTTAGAAATGGGGTCTCTACGCATAGGCTGTCACGTGAGCGTAGGCTTTTAGAGCGAAGCATAGATCACGGGTGCTACCTTCACAGCTATGATAATCTTCTAACACGTCGACGGCTCTTCCGTAAAGCTATAAAGTGCTTAGATAAAAAATACTTTCTTTCAGTACAGTCTGAACGTTGAATCTAAGAGTTAGAAGCTCAATTAGATCTATGTAAGCTGAGAAAACGTCGAAAGGTACAGGCTTCTTCGAATTATAGGTTCGTGGATACTAAGGCTATTAGAGAAGCTTACATTAATAAGCTAGGGCGCTAGAAATTAAACTAATCGATTCGAAGTCATCTACAGATTCCGAATCTATTAGGGATTGTAGAGAAGTTAAGGCGTTGTAAGTTTATATAGTGTTAAACATGAAGTAGTGAATTTTAGTGGGGTGGCCGGAATAGGGGTGGCGACTTAAGCGTGAGAAGAGGCTTCTTAAGATTCACGCGAGAGGGTAATAATGTGAATACAAAACGTTTATCGGAAGAAGTTAAATTCCTAATAAATAGCGCAAAGGTCCCGGATATTAACCCGCTGTACTTTGGGACAGGATTCATGATATTTCAATGCTATACGGCAAAGTATTTATCAATGTACAAGGACGAAAATGAAATATGACTTCATCTTACAATTAGACTCAAAGGCCCAAAGAGGATTTGCGCATAGAAGTTTCTGATGACGATATCATTTCCTCTCGTCATAAACTTGAATCCAAATTCATAGACAGTGAGTGAGAATTGGATGATTAGGCTAGGGTAACAAGGATTCTGGCGGGGGCGCCAGCACACATCGTCCGCCATCATGTACCAACCACTCACGAAATCATTGTCCCTAAATTGAAGCCCTTAGATGGCAACAACATCAACCCAGAACCTGGTATTATCAGACTTGTAAGAACTTGAGCTATCAATACGATCCTTGAGCCAGTACACAGCTGTCTTATACAGCTTAATGTCATTGGTGTTCGGGTTTGCCAGCCCAGTTGCGCCATTTCTGTGTCCCGAAAACCACTTATCAATGCCGTAGTAGCTGGAACACTGGTGCATACAAGATATATCCTTGCAGCGATCGGAATTCAAGGCAGCACCGTTATTCCAGCTGGATTGTGCCTGTCCTTTAAAGTAGCTACAGCACTAGAAGAGAATGCTTGTTAGTTTCCGTTAATGCTTTCAATCGAAATGATCACTGACCTCTCTAAGCATTCCCCAGTTCTGTTTGAAGATTCCGAAGTTGGCAGCATCGTAAGACTTATTGTCTCCGTAGGCATAGTTGATGCTCATATCCTCAGTTTCCAACATGGCAACTGCGAGGTCCAGAGTGTTACCACCACAAGAGTTGACTTTTTGCTTGTTGGAGCCAAGTCCAGAGACTTGGTAGACTCCACATCCCTTTCCTGAGTTGCCGGGGCAGGTAAATGAGGTAGAGCCTCCACTGGAGGCAGTGGTGGTCTTGGTCGCTAATGCCTTTGTTGTGGTTACTCCACTACCGCTACCTGGCTTGCATTGGGACCACCATTGGTCCTGGCGAACACAAGTGTAGCCAGAGACACAACTTGTTGACCCGGAATAGCTACTACCACCACCTAAAAGCAATTATCGGTGAAAGTCAACAGTGACTGACAGTAAGAAAAACAAACATTGTCCCCAAGCCTATTTAATTGTTAGCGAATCTTTAATTGTATGTTTGTCGTGATAGCTTACCCCAACTTGAGCATTGGCAATGCATGCAGAGACTGCGGCGAAGAGGAACAGAGAGAGTTGCATATTTAAAGTTGGAAATCTCACAATTTGAGTTTGATAGTTTATGATGATTCTGTGAGGTCAGAAAATTTTCAGTTAATCGAAAAAACGTTCCTCTTATACTCCATATGCTAAGAGCATGTTCACGACGATAGTCCAGGCCCTCATCCTACCCAAGAGGAAGGAGATCTGTCAGAAAAGCTAGCTCGTTCACTGTTTCAAATGGACAGGGTCATGCGGTCAACTTTCATTTATAGCATCCTATCACAAGAAAGAAGAACATCTACGCTACGAACAAATATACTTTTTAAAGTTTGTATTTCGCTTGCCTCGTTCATTGAATCAGGTTGTGCTACTGAGTATTGACTACCGATAGTATGCGGAAGCAACTTCGCCGATCCTTAGAGTGAATGCTAACCGCATTTAATCGGCAACCCGATTCTCCTTTGGGAACCCGTATAGGAGTGATTCACTAGGTGAGTTATGAACTCTTCACCAATCATCCATTGGTCATTCGGGTCTGCCTTAGAACAGCAAAAACACATAAGGTAGCATTTCTACTACAATGGTTTAGCGGCGAGTCTCTCGGCGGGAATCTATTATTCCGTAACATATATACAACCTATTTGGTCGCCTTTCATCCGGTAGTCTTCTAAGATTATAACATTTGAGTTGCCCCTGAAAAAGACCCTCCACCAGAATAGCAATATTGTGATTGATCGAGGTGAGGTGAGGCCATAAATCCTTCGATCAATTTGGGTTTTCCCTGTCAAAGGAAAGAAGGACCCTCCTTATTATTAGCTCAATGCCAAAATGAGACATTTCGACACAAGGACACAGAATCAAGATAGCACTAACGATATTTTATCAAGAGGGAAGTAGTTGGGGAATTATGTCAGAAAAGTGGGCTGTGGGTACGCGTCTGGTAATTTCTTGTAAATTATATAGTAGATCAGATCAATAAAAATATAGCGGAGGCAAGACTTCAAAGCCCAAGTGTCTTGCGCTGCGTAGAAATATCATATGTTTGGAGTAGGACAGCAGTCATTATTTTCCCGATCCTCAAACCCCCGCCCCCACAAAAAGCCACAATACGTCAAAAACGTTTCATCCCCGAAATCTTCAAAGATCCAACCACCACACACCCCTGTAAGTAGATGAGCTGTACCCCCCCGCGAATTCCAATTATCGTAGTTACTTACTATCCCACCCCCCGACATGAATGTTATTCAGTGGGTCAAGTAGATCATTAACCAGGGTTTTACCAGGATTCTACCTAGGTTTGGACAAACTACGAAGCGGTGACAATGCATAGCTCTCTGGGCTGTAGATATCCTGGTGGTAAACAGAGACCAAATTGTAGTCAGTGTGATAGCACAACCTGGGATTTTACCAGTCGGAGAAATCTTGACCAGGTTTTACCCACAAAATCAGCTCAGGACCCACCGAATAACATTCATTTAGGGATAGTACGGCAGCAAGCAAGTATCCCTGTAGATGAACGGCCCATCAAAATCGTCCGAGATCTCCTCAACTCGCTTAATGGTCTGGTTGCAGACCGGACTCACACCCTCCGTTTTCTGTTGTGGGCACAACACCTACAAGAGCCGCAAACAACTGGCAGAGCACAGTGCACGATCTAAACCTTGACAATGCCTCCGCAGACAATCTTTCGAAAATCGTTGTTTGTCTCCGTCCGAGCCGCCCTCCTGCCGCCTCGAAGGTGTCTAGACCTTTAAATTAAACAGACGTAGATTGCTAGATTAATTGAAGTTTCGGATACTGGAAGGGCAACAAAAGGAGGCAGATGAAAGGTCGAATGGTCTTTATGTACCAAGACTTCTAAACGAGGAGTGGACTCGGGTATAGCACACAACGGACGCAGTTGGGTAATCCCTCTTCGAAAAGAGATAAAAGAAAAGTGGTATTTGCAGATCAAAGTTGGCTATAGAAGAGCAGCACTGAACTCACCAAGGGATCTTTCTGCTCCTCAATTGCCTCACTCGTTCTCTTCACTCCTCTCTTCATCGCAGCTTTCTCGTAATAACCATGAAATTCATCTCTGCAGCCCTGCTGGCGTTAGTCGGCCTCGCCCTTGCCTCACCAACCTCAAATCCCGAATCCTCGAGCATAGTCAAGAGAGCAGCCAATGCCTTCGCAGTTGGGACAAAGATCAATATCGACGGCTCTACAAAGTACTTTGTGGGCACCAACGCGTACTGGATCAGCTTTCTGAACGATGCTGGCGATGTTGATCAAGCCATGAAGAACATAGCTGCGTCTGGCCTAAAGGTACTCCGAGTCTGGGGTAAGAGCTTAACGTTATCCATTATCCCATAGCCGTACCAAGTATCTTACTAACATTTTGCTTCCCTCGTTGTCTAGGTTTCAACGACCAAACCTCAACATCCGGAACTTATTTCCAGGCCTTCGTGTCCGGCCAAGCACCAATAATTAACACTGGCGCGAGCGGGCTCCAAAAACTCGACACCGTCGTCGCCGCTGCCGAGAAATACAATATTAAGCTCATTATCCCCTTCGTCAACTTCTGGGGCGACTTCGGCGGCATGGCTGTCTACGCTAACCACTACGGCGTCTCTAAAAACGACTGGTATACTAACTCTGACTGCCAGACACAATACAAGAAGTTCGTCACCGCCGTGGTGAGCCGGTACAAGACCAGCACAGCTATCTTTGCATGGGAGCTTGCCAACGAGCCGCGCTGTCAGGGGTGCGCGACCTCCGTTATCACCAACTGGGCTTCGACGATCAGTGCGTATATCAAGGGTATTGACAGTTCTCACATGGTTGCACTTGGTGATGAGGGTTTCATGAATGGAGGTGGTGATGGAAGCTATCCATATACCACCTATGAGGGTATTGACTTTGCCACCAACCTCAAGATCTCAGTAAGCGAGCACCGCAACTTAGAGCATATGCATAACAGGGCTAAAGAATAGCTCACCAGACTCTTGACTTTGGTACTTTCCATCTGTACACCGACGCCTGGGGACTTTCCGCCAATCCTGGAGGAAACGACTGGTTCAAGAACCACGCTGCTGCCTGCGCCGCTGCGGGCAAACCTTGCGTAGCAGAGGAATATGGGATCAAATCCGGCAAGCAAACCGTCATGAGCTCCTGGCAATCTGATGCACGCGGCCTGCAGAATAGTGGCCTCGCAGGAGACATGTACTGGCAGTGGGGAGAGTCACTCCCCAATTGGGGTACCACCCATGACGATGGCTATACCATCTATTATGGAAGCAGTGATTGGCAGAAGCTGATCAGGGACCATGTCTCTGCTATTGGAGGAGGCTCTACAAGCACGAGTGAACACCCCTCTCGTCCATAGCAACTGGCTTGACTTTGATACTGATATCCCATTTCCACTAGCAACATCCAAAACCGCCACCACCACCTCAAAATCCGTCACGACAACCACCAAATCATCAACTACTGATGGAGGAGGATCTTGCCCTACTGTCACCACGACTGTCACCGTCACTGTTACTGCTGGCGGGTAAGCATCTTGCACACATCGCGTGCAACAAAATCCCATCCAATGCATGACGCTAACCAACTTTTCTTAGTTCGGGCTCGACAACCACATCCGCCAGCTCAGGTGGTACAGGGACGCTTACCAAGTACTCGCAGTGCGGAGGGGCCACGTGGACTGGAAGTGGAACTTGCGAGGCTGGGACAACATGCAACTTTCAGAGCGAGTGGTACTCCCAGTGCAATTAGGCAAACGTTTTATGTGCTCTATATAGTATACCTGCTTAATTGGTACCAGGGTTGGCCAGTAGATGGGTTTGAGGAAGTTGTGCTTAAGTTCAACTTTTTGAAATTTAACGAGCGACAGTAAAATTCTTCGTATCTAGTTCAACCTTTTTGTAGGGGAATTCAAAACAACAGGCGACAGTCGCTTCCAAAGGTTTCAGCTTATATATATTCCACTATTCGGACCAGTGAGTAATGGCGTAAGTTTGCAGTAGTGGGAAGTCTTCTGCTACTTCTTATTCGCCGCATTCTTTTTCTTATTCTCCTGATCCTCGATTTTCTTTCTTCCCCCCTAGGTTTTCCCTCTTGAAGTCTTCGCTCCCGAAGTTGTTACTACTCAAGCGTTCCAATAACTTAATCTCGGTTGCCCAAATACCGTTCTCTTCAACTACCTTAATATCCCGGGTATTTCTTGTCGATGGGAGTCTTAAGTGCTCTATGTAAATTTTGGAATGGCTCAAAATTGACAATATCATAGAACGCTCTTAACACAAGACCTCATTTGTCGATATTGGCGTGTAAGTCTCTATTCGATAGAAATGGTGCCTTTGACTTGTTCAGGTAGAGTGACTTCGACTACGACATCCCAACTATTTAAGAAGGTCTTGCGTAGTCTTCTGATATGCGTGTAGTGTACGTAAGTCATAACTAGTGGGGAAGGCGTGACAGGTATTATTGCAAACACCAACTCGAGACATGTCTTGAATAAGGAGTATAATATCGCAAGCGATCTTCCCAAGTAGATCCTACCATTGATCTCCAAAGCTCTGCTGACAAATGGGGCTGTGGTCAGAGTTAATTAGTCTTGGGCTATCTTTTTGCTGAAAAGAAAATTCAATTCTTTGTTTCGCTCCAAATAATCTCGATCGGACTTAAATCAGGGTCAATTGCGGGCAAAAAGATACAACTAATCCCAGTTGCTTTAAAAATAGACTTCGTGTTGGTTATATTTGGGTGTTGCTAGCGTGATGGTACTGTGATCACGGGGAGCACACGTCGAATACGGAACGTACTTTATAATAACAAAACTCGGTGTATTTATTAATATCTACAGAACTATAATCTATAGGAGAAGTAGTGGTTTGTATACATGAGCCGGACCTGTATCGAAATAGGTCCGGTATAAGGATTAGCGAGTGTAGCAGTAGTTCTGTTCTGGGCTTATCGTCAGGTGATAATGAACTAGATCTATCACTGACTTCCTAACATCTACCCCATATTACGTAGTAAATGCTATCTATCGGTGCTCTGGATCTTAGTAGGAAAGACTCGAAATACTAAAGAGATATAAGCAACACCACGTTATGATCTTATCGAGCTTCTATTTAAAAACTCCCAGTCCGAACGTAGAAAGAGGGATTTCCTAAAGACTAACAGCGGATTATGGACCACCATTTTCCTCGGACTTTTTATGGTATATAAAGTAAGATTTATAGTACTCGAATTGCTAAATCTTTTATTAGTTGAGATATAATATGTCCGGAGAAGGATAGATTAAATGTCACGATCGCTACCTGACAACTGATGTAAGGGCTGACGATCGCCAGGGTTTAGTCGCTGATTTAAAGTAAGGTAATTATCACAAGGTGATCACAAAGATATTTAAGCTAAGTAAAGCTATGATCCTGAATATTAATTTAAATGAAGTATGAAGCTCCTATCTAATAAGATACTATCCTATTTATATAGAACCTTTAACCTTCTAGGAGTCTATTAGTACTTTGAAGTCCTGGAGTCCCGAGGACTCCTAGAGTCATCTAGACTCTATGCCAAGACTAGACTCCATCATGTGACCCAATTTCACTTATAAGGTCTACTATCTTGCTAGTTATAGTTCTTTCTATACTAAAGGAGTTCTCTTAGAGTAGTCCCCAAGGGTCACTTGGTCCCTAAGCACGAGGATGCTTCCGAGCCTCAGGCTCCTCTAGTTCCCGTGATCCAAGATCGTCACATTAAACACCTTCTCTACGGAACGTCTAAGACCCTTTAACTTTGTAGCCCACAAGTATATTGTCACAAGAAAGCGAGGTCACCTGACTAAAGCTCAGCATAGAGCTGGTTATCAGCGACTCAACGCTCTGAACCCGGTGGCCTAAGCGCGCTTGGCACGTAGTGCCTGTATATAATTAACACTCGAGCTTAATTCATCACCTTTTAGGAAGCCTTGACACAGCTTAACATCACTCTATAAACCACCACTTATCTGCTCGCTACAAGTGATCTACAGTGTGATATATATTTTATAATTAAATAACTACAAAGATTAGGAGCCAGCCAGATCCGGTGGCTGACGATGTCCCGTGGAATGTTAGCTACGAAAAAAAAGGACGGCTGTTTCCTAATAATATGTCACCTCCTTTTCCTCTTCGGCAGGGCCTCGATAATGCCGTCTTCGAATCGCAAAGTGACTCGACTAATAATAACTTGATGCCGATATCTAGCTCGATAATTCCTGATATCCAGACGCCTCTTTGCTCCCATGATGTCGGAAGAAGCCAGCAAGCCCAGCGACCTGCGGTCAGATCATGCTCGTCTCCCCTTTGTGCAAGGACGAATCTGAAGAAATACACTCCCGCATAATGAACATTCTTTGTTCATGAGCCCCGTTAGAAGTTGGCACAATACTTCACAGCTTAGCGTCACCCACCTCATTTGTCAATATCCTTCCAAGCATGCCGTCCTGCGCACCAGTCACCTGCAACTTCAAATTCTTGCCGAACGATTTGCCCGCCTTCGGAGACACTCCCTTGCCCAGGATCACCTTCCAAATTTATTCATTCGAGCACAAGACAAGCCTGCCGTAGAATGGAATATCCCTAAGCTCCTTCAAGGCTTTCCTCACCGAAGACCCTCTCTACATTCCCGAAATAGCTCTATCGAGAGAGGAAGAACTGATGGGCATGCCATGCCGTTTCTCTGTTTGTAAAGCTACGAACGGCATTATCACCCTCGCCAGTCGGACGGCAGGGTGGCGTTGTTGGTGGTCGACGATGATGCTGCAGAAGTATCACCTGCTTCATTCACAGAAATGTCAGTGACAGTCTCAGTATCTCGATTACAAGTTTTGTTTTGCAGACGGATCTCTGATTCAATCCTCGTTTTTCTGGTGCTGTCTCAAGAGCTCTTTGCAGCAGGTTCTTACTTGATGTAGAAATACGTTGATAGGTATGATGGGCATGCATCGACATTGCCCTTGCTAGAATTAGATGAAACATCACAATAAAGACTCTCTTATCCTCCTGATAGAGTATCCAACTGACATTTGCTAAGATATCTAGCTGATTGCATAGGTCTGATAAGTATGCGTGGTGCCCTCTTCCGGGAGCGGGTCCATCTGGTTAGGATCTGCCCCAAACGCCACTCCGAAAGATCGACCCCACCAAAAGTCAACCCCATCGACCTCCATCCCAGTGGCAAGATAGCCCTCCGTATCCACAAAGTCATGTATAATCTGCCCCGCTCCCAGCCTTGCCTCCAGCGGTACATGTCCCATGCCTGCAGAGTTCGCCTGCCCCTGATATTCCTCCTTCCGCTACAGCCCCCATCGGTACGGAGCCGGTTGGCAGTGTACTAAAGCACTGTCGGGTGCTTTGTGAGTTGCCTGTAAAGCATGGAGGGTATGCCGAAGCGTCTTGTGTGAATAGAGGCTGTGACTGTGGAGTAAGATTCTGACTGCGCTGTTGATGTGGCAAAACGAAATTCAAGGAATCAAGGTTGGCTTTACATAGCTCTGAATTCTTTGAAATCTGCTGTACTGAGTTAAGTCTCTCTGCAGCGCTTGTCACGCCGATGCTAAGGGGCGATGGCGTGTTGTGCACTGATGGTCTCCTTGGATTTGAGCTGGTGTCTGATGAACGTCGCGTCGAAGATACCTTCGCTTCTTGTGATGCGACATAAGTGTATATATCTGTGCCTTGGCTTTTTTGAGGAGTTCCCTCGTAGGAGACA
>JBAMDN010000932.1:0-26458 GCA_037074945.1 Tetracladium marchalianum
ATGGAGCTCGCATCCAATTCGGTGCCCATGATGGGAAGTTGTGTCCTGGTTCATCATGCTGCTTTAGACATATTACATCCAAACGTTTGGTGGTAGAGATGATGTGACGAGCGGTGTGGGTGTAAATCTCCCTCAGTGACTGTGAGTAATCGATCGGGCCAAAGGTGTATCTCGAGTCCGAAATCCCAATCAATGCAAACACTTTGTCTTTCGGATCTGTGGACTTTTTGCCTTTGTGCGAGGATAGAAGCTCCAACAATGGCGGGGCGGGGTTTCCTGGCGAGTATCGCGAGATTTGAAGACCTTTCGGCCCCCCTGCCACAAGTGTCCTAATGTAGGACTGGTTCTTGTAGAAAATTCGATGGAGAAACGGCTGGTGTTCTTTGAGGATGTCGCAGACATTATCTAACTTATTCCACGAGATTTCATCATCTCCACAGTACACCATCCTTTTTCTGCCACAGGTGACTTCCTGAACAACCCAAATGCGCCAGAAGTACCGTCTCCTCATCAATCTGACTAACGAAACAAGATCCTCTTCTTGATATTCCAGCAGCTCCTCGACCTGTTCAGGGGAAGTACAGGAATTGATATCACGTGCTAATTGCATAGCCTCTGCGCTACCGTTGTGTTCCATTCCTAGATAGACGGCAACGCTCTCTGCGTTTTGATAGATGGCTCTCATATTCTGGGTTTGAACATTCCTCTCTGGGATGTCTGCCTGATTGATGCAAATAGCATCGATCCACATAATTACATCTTCTTTTTTCTGTCGTAATCTTTGCAGTGCATGTTGCAAGCTCGGGGTGACAAGTAGATCGAATGCTGCGTCAGTTCCTACTTTGATAATGTTTGGCTCTGCACGCCCACCCTGAAAACACAATCATAGGTGGAGTTAGTCATTCTGTTTTTGAGAGAGTAGGTA
Source organism: Tetracladium marchalianum (assembly GCA_037074945.1). Taxonomy (NCBI): domain Eukaryota; kingdom Fungi; phylum Ascomycota; class Leotiomycetes; order Helotiales; genus Tetracladium; species Tetracladium marchalianum. Next base: position 926 of record JBAMDN010000932.1, read on the forward strand.
TGCGGGGATCTTGCATGGAAAATGAACAACCTCGCGCAAGAGCATACAAAGGTCGAAGGAGAAGAAAAATATTCTGTGAAAATCACTTACCCAGGCGTAAGAGAGGGCAATATATGGAGGAGCATTTGTGAGATTTGCTGGGAAAATCTCGCATCGAATAGGGGAATTTTTATCCGGGGAGGGCAGAAGACGAAGAAGGCGAATCGACTCAGGAGAAGGATCTAATGGTTCATACACATACTTCTTTCCCTGGATTCTGCGCGACGAACGACGGTTGGAAGCATTCAAATCATCCATCTTAGCCGATGGTGTGTGATACACTGTGAACACTCCTTGATTGGTGAAAGGGGGAGGGCGAGAGGGATGGCATGCAATGAGGAATGAGACCGGCTGAGAGTACAGATTTCGGTCAAATAAGGCCCGTCTGAACGCATTGTAAACTATCATCGAGTGAAGTCATGAGTGTGCTGCATCGATTTTGATTTAAGGCAACACTAGGCGTCGTTGAAGTACGAGTAGTGAGATCCGAATGAGCACCAGCACGTGACTTGCATAAATTATGCTTGAAAAGACTGACTCGAGCACACTCGAGAAGATAATAAATTTATGAGCCTGGGTGTATAGAAAGGGAATCATCGTTTCATAAAATGTGCAGTTTATTTGACATGTTACATGGGAAATCGCAAGGCAGAGACAAACAACGCGTTTGTCCTTGGCGTATTTGTAGTTACAACTTGCACCAGACCATGGATTGGGAGAAAAACAGAGGCATGAACATATGTATTTATGCACACAAGTAATGGTAGAACACATATTCAACAAGCTAAAAGGATTCCCGGGGGATCAAAATACGCAACATTAAACACCCAGAGTACGTTCCCGTCTCAAAGCCAGACGCCAAAATCCCCTCGGCCATTATCCCATATATACCAGTCAGTATTGTACAATACAGCTCTATTTTCATCCTTATCGACTCCCATCATCCTTCTTCTGATCAGCATCCTTCCCATCGCCCTTGACCTTTCCCTCAATCCATCCCTTCATTTTTTCAATCTTGTCCTGCAACCATTTCATAAATCCTTTATCGCCTCCGTTTTTTCCGGTATTTTCATCTTCTACCGTCGGTCTTTCCACCTCTTTGTCTGGTTCATCAACTTCCACCTTGCCTGAAGCGGGCTTTGATGGTGCCGGAGGAGCAGCAACTAGAGTCGGCTCGTCTACACCAACGACAACTGGTGGCTTATGATTTGGATCAGCAGCAGCAGAAGTCTCAATTGGCGAGAGTGAGATGACGTTGTTTGCCTCTTCCTCTGGTGTACCTTTTGTTATCGATGGTAGCGTTTCAGATGTTGCTGATGATGAGGAAACTAGAGGCATAGAGATGGACCAAATATTATCCTCAGTATCTTGAGGTTCTGGGATTGGATTTTCAGAAGAGTGGAGTCCAACTGGTTTCAGCGGTAAGCGAAGAGTGCCGTTGTTTGGATTGGGAGTAAGGTTCAGTGAATCACACAGTATGTTGTAGATTTCGATGTTTTCTAACTGCATGTTAGTAACACTTAAAAGGTGGATAGAATAGAAGGCTTACGGAAAGGCTCAACACGACTACCAGGAGCATGAGGAAATGCTGGTCCCCTTGCAATGAAGATAGCTCGCATGAGTGGATGCTCGTGGTCATATCCATGTAGGCCCATTGGCTTATATACGATCCCCTTTTCAATCCCGTCCTTGACATCAAAGTCCTTCTTCTCTACAATTGCCCACCCTGTTTTTGGAACAATCCATAAAGGAGCAATACGTTCGTTTTTGGAAAAGTGGTAACGCTCCGGCATGTTCTCATCTCGCAGGTAAACTTCGAAGTTGGGGTTCTTGCCTTGGGCCATCAGAAGGGTATTGTATAAAGACTTGACGTGTCTAGGATCCTTTGGACGGAGTCCGTAGAGCGGCCAGCCATCTGTGTGTGCAATCAGAGATGTATCAATGAGATCTTCCAACTGGATCAGTCGCTTTGTATCAGTAGTCGCCATGCCGTGGTCCGATACCACCACTACATTTACAATATTCGTCAAATTTCTCGCCTCTAATCCGTTGAAAAGTTGGTCCATCATTGTGTCCACATCATTGATGGTGACCTTGATCTGCGTGCTATTTGGCCCATACCGATGACCATCCGCATCCACATTCGGCACATATGCAGCAATAAATTGGGGTCTCATATTCTCAGCCGCTGCGGTCATATCCTCGGTCCCAGGTCTGTCCAGCAGACCAAGAATTCTGTCTACTTTATTCGGCAGCAATTCCTTCCCATTGAATTTGTCCAAAAATGCGGGCTCCACTCCTCCAATATGTGCTTCGCTTCCGGGCCACATGTGAATTGCAGTCCTAATTCCTTGATTCTCGGCTGTCACCCAGATAGGTTCACCACCCCACCATTTTGGTTGCATAGCATCTGGATGTGTGTAGAAGAACTCTTCCTGTTTCTCCTCGTCCCAAAAAGTATTTCCCACGATTCCATGCGATTCCGGGTACAATCCAGTTGCGATCGTGTAGTGATTCGGAAATGTAACCGAGGGAAAACTTGGGTTCATGTATAGCGGTGACACACCTTCCTGAATCAAAGCATTCAATCTGGGTGTGATCCCTCGGGTCAAGAAATCGGCCCTGAATCCATCCAGGCTGATGAGAATGGTAGTTGGTGCAAAAATGGCTGTTCCGTTGCTCAGTATCTGTTGTGCGTCTTTCCCTCCTTTCGTCTTTCTCGAAAGTTTGTACGCAACCAACACAAATATTGAGAATCCAACCGCAATAAGCAGATGTATAAAACACCAATTCCTCCATCGGCGTCTTTTACTGTTCTTCTCGCCCCCCAGTCCGATCAAGCCTCTCCGATCAATCTCGTCACTCCCTTCCGTCTCCGAACTATCCCCCGTAATACTGCCCTCTTTCATCCCGCCTTCCTCCATCTCAAGCATCAACTGCCCATCCTCACCATGTTCCGCATTCTCAAATAGCTTCTCCTTCTTCGTCCTGCGCCTCTCTCTCCTCTCTCTCCTCCTTTTCGTCTTCCCTCTTCCAGTCTCCACCATCTCAATTTGCTTCTCCGGATCCCCGCCCTTTCCTTTAAACATCCGTTTCATTACATCCTCCAATCCGCTGCCGCGACGTTTCCTACTCGCTTCGAGCAGTTTATCTCGCTCCTCCTCTTCAAATAGGAGTCCTCTATCGTGTGCGCGGATGTCCGAACTGTTGCGTGCGCCCTTTAATACTTCGTCATCTTCGGAGTCGGTTTCTTGGTCTGAGCGGTCGCGATCGCTATGGAGGGAAGAGGCATCATCGTCGTAGTTGGTTGGGGAAAGGAAGGAGTTGTCTCGGAGGGATGGGGTTCTTTGAGGAGCCATTTTGGATGGAGGGAGTGTTGTGGATTTAGGACATTTGATCTGTAGTTCCTGCGTGTTTGTCGCCGATGTGCGAGAAATAGTATACTGTATTGCGTACGTGGGTGATGATTTGGACTTGATCCTTTTTTTGAAATCAGGACTGTTCCAGTTCAGGCGATTTGGTGATTCAGGGTCTCGGGGGCTGATTGGCTGGGAAGGGTCCACTTCGATTTTAATATCATGAAGCTGAACTTCAACATTCAAAAGACATATGTTAATGAACTGGACGAATCTGGAATGCGAATTCTTTATGATTGTCATCACAGGCAACAGCTTGATGCACAAACTCCGTGTTCTTTCTAGCTTTCTTGTTTCGCCCCAAAAATCAACCCAGAATTCTTCGATCGCATCACCCTTGACGACAAACCTCGCAAGCCAGCACAAATTAAAAATAAGATCCCCTTAGTGAGGCCAAAAAGAGCTTGATATGCTTCTATCCAAAGCACTGATGGATGACAGGCTGAGGGAATCGTTCCTTCTCAAGCTTTCCCACGCAACACCTTCTCGAGTCCAAATCTATGCAACTTAGCTCGATGCAAAACTTCCTGTCAGCAAGCCTTAAAGACGATGTCGACCTTGCGAACCTATGCTGCCAATTATGTCCTCGACCACCAGAGAGACATATTTTTTGCGCCCAATTGTTGTTCTTGTTTCTTTCGCTATCTCAAGTTTCCTAGTATCCGCAATCATCTCAAATGCTCCGCGCTCCCTCACAATGCTGACCTACAGATGTACTCATCAGGCGCAGTAGTCGTAAGCCTATTCATGATTATGACAATGAAATGATAATGCGTTGTCGATCACTCCTGTTCCACGATGTTTGGTGCATCTCAAGTGAGGGATTTATATCTGAGGAAACAATATTCAACATAGGAGAACAACAAAAAATCCCGCAACTACCCCTCTTAACTTATGGCCGCGGCGAACCTCACGGGTACGATTTTTGGTTACGGGAGAACTCCGTATACCCTCTGTTTCAAGGAAACAATGTTACAATGAACAACAAAATACCCCGGGTGGGGAAGACCCCGAGGCAGATAGTTTGCTGCACTGGAACGATAGTACAATACAAATCCCTCATTCATGTCCGATATTCGAATACTTCACTTGAAAAATTTCATCGTTGTCAGAACAAAAAGAGGCAAGAGACGAATACTATACATCTCACCTTGACTCGCAATAACCAAAATGGAACCCATCATGTCTTTCACACTTGGAGTTGGCCTCGTCATCACAATGATCATTTCGCAATTCCAACTGCAAAGAACAGAAGCGAGGGTATATATTCATTCATAATCATTAAACAGTTATGAAAAAGTACGGGAAGAGCACAACTTAATCCTCGCATTTTCCATCATAGGTCATCCTACAACACGACATTACCGCATAATCCAAGAGCGAGACCGAAACGCGATCGATCGATTATTTGATCTCCGGAGAAGGTAATTCGTCGGGTCTTGATAATTTCTTATCAAGCTTGGGCGATTCGCTCCCAGAACTGGTGTGGTCTACACCTTCTACTACGAGCTCCTCGCGGCCGAGCATGTGGTGCTGAGAATCATTCTAGTCAGCCGAAGTCTGGAACGAAACGAACAATAATTCTGTACATACCTCGACATTGATCTTTGGTCCTTTAAACCATTTCCTCGCTGATATAAACCACCAGGCTGTTACGAAGAACATTCTATCACACCAAAATTAGCACTAAAGTCAAACGGGAGGACAACAAAAACGTACGGTCCGAAATACACAACCACCGTCCAATTCATACCCTCAGCATCGAGATTCTCACCCCGAACAGATGGGAAACAAAGAATTGGCATCATGACCAAGATGAAGACACATCCAGCAGCACCAATAGGTTTACTGAATTTACCCAAGTGCCATGGGCCGCGACGGAATCTGTCACCAACGAAGAAGGTCTTGATGAAAATCGGAACGGTGAAGGCGACCATGGCGGAGATGGCACCGACACTGAAGATAGCCCCGATGGCAAACTCTCCTCCGAAAATCAGAAGGAGAAGAAGAATACCAACAATCACATTGAACCAAACCGCGTTTACAGGCGTGTAGGTGTGCTTGTTGACTGCCTTGATCCAGTTTGAGAAGGGGAAACAGTCATCACGAGCATAAGCGAATGTTACTCTCGATGCTGCAACCATGCAGCCTTGCCCCATGGAGAAGCCACAGACAATCGTGAGACCTAGGATAGCCAGAGCGGTATTTCGTGGCATAACTTGAATCAAATACGCAGCCCACGGTTGACCAAGGTCGGATTCAATAACCTCGGTGATGTCGACAACGGTATATGCCACCACGAGCTGAAGCGCCCAACCAAAAAGACCTCCAAGGCCACTCGTCAAAACAATTGCCCGTGGGGCAGCAATGTTAGCATTAGAGCACTCTTCAGAAAGATGGAACGCAGCATCGTAGCCGGACATCGTCCAGATGATGGCAATGAAGGACATCAGTACAGCAACTCCGTCCGGCCAGTCTGTTCCATTCTGGATCGACCAAACCTGCGATGAGGGGAAGAACTTGGGCGAGTCGTCATGTCCGGTGACTGCGGCTGGGATCATGATAATAACAATCAGCAAGCACACGATGTTCAAAGTTGATCCAACACTGTTGTACCTCGCCACCCACAAAGTCGGCATGCTGGAGATGAAGCCGTGGATGATCATGATGAGCACTGTGAGGAGGAAAACCTGCCAGTCGGTTGGAACGAACTCTGGATTTGTGATCGAGCCGCACGCGAGCATCATAGCAGCGAGAGCATAATCCACAGCTGGCGCACCAGTAACTTGGACCATCCAATTCGACCAGCCAGTTATCCATGCGGCAAAGGGTCCATATCCAGGTGGTGCCAGTACTGCAGCCGCATAATAAAGTCCTCCACTGTTCCCTTCAAATCAGTATTTTCCCGCAATTTATCGTCAATTTCCTACCTTGTCGGCATACTAGAACACAACTCAGCCATCCCCATAGCAATACACTGGATGAAAATCCAACTAATCAGCCAGCCCCACACCATACCTCCCGTTCCCGCATACCCCATGCCATAGTACAATGTGCTCGCAAAACTGGGTAGTAAGCCTAGCACGGCAAACGACACACAGAACGTCGTCCACAAACTAAATTCTCGATGAAATTCCTGTTTGTAACCAAGTGCAACAAGGGCTGCTTCATCAGCCGAGAGGCCAGCGAAATCAGGGTAGTCGCCTGCTGGAAGAATTGAGGTGACCGGAGGCCGGATTTTTTGCTTGAGAGATTCCATTTTGATTGAAGGCGAGCTCTTATCGCGGTGCAGGCCGAGGTTGTTCTCACTCAATCGTGGTTCACAGGCTATCCGTCAATATCAATAACGAACATCGATAAAAATTCAAACATGCTGAAGGGGATAAGGAGGGATACGGCGCATACTTATAATAAAGCAGAGGCAAGCTGCTGCTTCTGATGGAGGGTGGGTTAACAAATGGTTATCGGTGGTGGTCAATGGGATTGTTCACCCTGTTTCTTCATCCCTGTCGTTTAGGAGATCAATCACTGCAAGCTGTGTGGAGGGACAGTCGGCAGCTATCGCTTTAGGCCCTTTTGGGCATGTACAACCTGGAGGCAACGGCTTTTGTGTATCGTGTGTCAGTCGGTCTTCCCCAGCGTTGTATTTGGTCTTTTGGGAGTTAATCATTATTCGACCAGTTCATACTGTTTGTTTGTTCCAGGCGCAAAGGATGGTGTTACGACTTTCGTTTTTTATGTATCCTTGAATCATTCACGGCTTTTTATCTACGTTCTCAGTGGTGATTTTGAAGTGTGATATCAAGCTGTCAACTATTCCCGGGGTAGCTAACCCCTCATGCACAGTTACGACTTCGCCGTCTAGGGCTCCTCCCATGGTGTAAAGGCTCTTCGGCTCCATATCTCTTCAATTTCTGCTGCTCTTTCTTATCTCGATATACTACTGGGCATAAGCCTGCAATTTCTGTTGGACTTGTCTCTTTGGGTTGTTTTTGCGGAGTGCGTGGGCGATAAGCATTTGAGAGAATTCAGGGTTCTTCAAGTCTTGTTTTCATTCGGTCTTCCCGCCCGCATCTTTCAAATCTCCAAGATACAAGGTTCTTAATGAGGTGTTTCTTCACCTCGGGATTTCTCCATACTGCCTATTTCGACTTTGACGAAATTTCTATGAATGGTTTCAAGGTTGAAAAGAAGAATAATGTAATCGTTAATCGGACGAGGTAAATATTGGGGTCAACATGTCTCAAACTGAAATGACTTGTAGCCTCTCATGATCTCATCTGTCTAACGGCCCCCTCACAACATGAACGCCGACTAATCTTTCAAATTGTGGGGAAGGAAAATCTTACGTACCTTCCCGTCGCTATCGCTTATTGGTTTCTGTGCAGATGATGGTGGCTTGCTTGTTTTGGAGGTTCGATAGGGTTTATGCAATCGACATGAATAAAATTATGAATTATTTATGCATTTCTGTCTTGGAATGAGGAGTTAGGCCGACCTATTTTAGGCGCTGCGCTGTAAGAACATTTACCTATGTGCTGAGTTGTTGTTTCCCGGACAACAATAAATGTAGATGTATGCTCGCTTAATCTTTACTTCTTGATGTAAGAACTGCATCCTGGTTTTGAAGGCTTGTTTATTGTAGTTCAGTATTTGGCGAAGGAAGTGGCCTGTAGTACCGATTTTGACGCGAAATGCTCCGATGCGTCAGTATCTGTTAACGGTGTAGGTGTGTTGCTGGTAGCATTCATTGGTATTCTATTACGAGACTTCTCGTGTTTACTGTTTGAGTGTATAATAGTTTGAGTTGAAGTAATGTTCTGAGACTCTGTACGTACTAATGGCCTGTTTCCATATCCCCTGTCGATTTTGAAGCACCCTGGCCTAGTATCTCCTCGTGAACCTCAACTCATCGTCCGCCCTCGACAATCTTTCGTTTCTGTAAAATAAAACAAACATTCTGGCTTTAATAACCACAGCTCAACAAATGGCATCACCCTCGTCAACAGTTGTTCTTGTCACAGGTGGCACGGGCTTCATCGCGGCATATGGTTCGTCCCCCTGAAACGGACCATTTCCAACTTCGTACTGAATTTCCTATCTAGTCATCCTTCAACTTTTATCAGAAGGATATACAGTCCGTACCACAGTCCGTAGTCTCACACGCGAGGCTCCGTTACGTGCTGCTCTCACCGCAGGTGGGGCTTCTTCTGAAGACCTCGATCGCCTCTCCTTTTTCGCTGCTGATCTCCAAAAAGATGATGGCTGGAAGGAAGCAGTTGATGGGGTGACTTTTGTTCACCACGTTGCATCACCTTTTCCGATAGATTTGCCCAAGCATGAGGATGAATTGATCATCCCCGCGCGTGAAGGGTTGGTTATTACCTTCCTATCTCCAAACCACCATGCTGAATATCTCTCTTCCATAGCACTCTTCGCGTCTTAAAAGCTGCTCAATCTGCCGGCGTCAAGCGCGTCATCCTCACTTCGTCCGTTGCTGCAGTACTTGGAGGCCACCCATCACAGACAGCTCCATTCACGGAAAAAGATTGGACTACCCTCGATGGAGCGGTTCCAGTAAACGCCTACACCAAAAGCAAACTTCTCGCTGAGCGTGCAGCTTGGGATTTCATGGGAAAAGAAGGCGGCGACATGGAACTCACAGCAATCCTACCTGTCGTGGTCTTCGGACCAATCCTCGGCTCTGACATCACTATTGGCACCTCTGTGACCATCATCAGAAAGCTCATGGACGGTAGTGTTCCTGGCTGTCCTGCTCTCTCTATCCAGTCAGTGGATGTACGCGATGTAGCTTCTCTGCATGTCTTGGCAATGAAAAGCCCTGCTGCAGCGGGAGAGAGATTCATCGCAGCGGTTGATGAGGCGCCCTTGCTGATTGGGGATATGGGGAAGTTGATTAAACAGAAAAGGGAACAGCATGCCAAGAAAGTTCCCACCCTCTCGATTCCGTCGTTTGTGGTTAGGATATTGAGCATCTTCGATTCGTCACTAAAGCAAATTCTACCGGAGTTGGGCAATGTTTATATGTGTGCCAATGAGAAGTCCAAGAATGTGTTAGGGTGGACGACGAGGACAGCGGAGGAGAGTATTCTGGACACCGTGGATGGTCTGGTCAAGTTCGGTATTCTGCCATGATGAAAGATTTCCGGTTTGATAGTTTCATCGAGGAGTGGCGTGGCGTGAACATTTGTTCTAGTAAAGAACGGATTAAGAGGGACTTTTCAGGCCACAGAATTTTCAACAATTCTTGATGGATAAGTTTAGACAACCTGGGCTCGGCGATGGCGTTTGTAGACAGGTCCGCCTACGACATCGAAGCTATTCGCAAACTAGATCGGCCAAATGTTCACCAAAACCGCCGCCGATGATGAGAGAGTAGAGAATATCACGTCCTCGTTTCATTTACACGCATCTCTGTTGCCACCAATTCCATTCTGTCTGTTTGTCCAAACTGGTGGGTGGGTTCATGTTACTTTTGAAGTTATCACTAGAAGACAAAATTGAACTCTGGAGAAACCTTTCTGAAAAAGGTCTCGGCAACACAATGACGTAAAGTGTAAATTTGAACCTTTTCATGACGATTATGGCTAGAATTCCTGCTCTGCTTTTAGTTCAGCGCAATTTTCTGAATTGATGAAGTACCACTTCCTCGCTTCATAATCTTTAAGCAAGCAAAATGGAAGGCACGTACCTCCCCTTACCTGAGGTGGTAAATCTCAAGTCCCTCTAAACTTTCACGATCTCTTCATCAGAACAGCACCTCACTCATATCCTTTAAACTTGATTTCAACAGGCTTAACAACCTCCAGGCAACAACTGACCTGTACCTCAGATGTTGAACGAAGATGTCACAACGAACGTTATCTGACAGGACATCAATCTCGTCTCTAACTTTGCGAATCACCTCGCGATCTACACCATCCACGGTAGCCACTACATTCACATTCCCTGTAGACCACACTTTGTTAAATCTTTTCTCTAGATTTATTGGAAACTTGGTATTAATACCGACTACACCGACTACACCGACAATGCTCTCCGTCGATTCGAAAGAAACTCAATCTCGAAATGCCTCGATAACCACACCGCCGACATTCAATACCAAATTCGGTAATGATAATGGAACAAAGAAGACCTCATTCATTAAAACCCGCAATTTCGCTGCCAAATTAATGAAAATTCCATTATCCACTTCCACTGATCAATTCAGTAAACCATGGCTCCCGCCTGGCATCGCTGAACTTAGAGACCAACACAATCAAATGTCCAAAAAGTCCCACAAATTTCCCACATTTCACAGTGAGGGACTCGGCTGTCGAACGTGGGGAAAGTTCCATCTCATGGCAGAAAGGAAGAAGAAGGAGAGTGAAAAAAGAGTTGCGCAGAGGGGCAAGTGTTGGGGACACTATAGTAAGAAATGCGGGGATCGGTGTTGGATTGTTTTTGGAATCGTGATTGGAAGGAAGAGTGTTCATGCTAATGGCTGTCCTCGAGGACCAAAGGCGAAGCAGCCGCTGTGGAATGGATTTGGAAGGGCGTGTGAAGAGGTTGAACCATATATTGGGGGATTGTTAGACGAGGAAGATGTGAAGACCGGATGAGACATGTAAAGATCCTAATATTTTAGCGTCCAATAGATCTTGCTACCAGATATTGTATCTTATGTGAAATTTTCATTTTGCTCCCTTGGTGACATATTTGGAGAAATCATCAATGGGTGGTACCTCGATAGACTCGAGTTAGATTGAAATTCTGATACTGGCTTCGCGCCAAGATTATTGTGTAGTGGAGGGTGGACTTCGAAGGCATCACCAAATACTTAATATTAGCTCACCTTCGCATTCTTGAAATACTAGCTGGCTCTTATATCGCATTAATGTCAACTTGCTTGAAGGTCATCAGTTTTCAAGCGAAAAGCAAACAGCAAAATACATATCACGTGAAGCCAACAACACGACCCCGCTCTTGGCAAGCCGTGTTTCTCCAACGCGTCGACCCACGAAGAGCGAGCTTCCATCGAATTTCCAGAATTATTCGAATGCTGCGTCACCTATCGCCTCGCACCCAAACTCTCTTGCATACCCCTCTATTATTGTCCAACAGATTGCCCCGAATACAACGACCATAACACCCCCTTATTCTTTAGCGCAATCCGGATTCCTGGAGCCAGCCTTACACATCTCGAGTGGTTGCATCTTCCATGGCTGCAGATTATGGTCACGCGTCTCTCCGTAGAGATGTCGCAGCCACGTATAAAGCATATCCCAAACTCAAAAAATTGCCCTCATGTGCCTCGGAGGTGGCATGGGATATAGCCAGCTTGACTGTTGTCCGTCCTCTTGACCTACGCAAAAGTGTGACGATTGGAAGAGTGTTCAGCAACCCAAAGAAGCCATATAACCTCGAGGTATGTCTTGCTTATATGCGAGGTCAGTTGGTCGAAAAATGTACACACTGCTACAAGAGCATAGGCCCGCATATGCAATGTGTAGTTCTCCCAGGTTACTTTGAGGGTAGCTGTACAAGCTGCCAGTATAACGACAATGGAGCAAGATGTTCGCATAGAGGTATATTCTCTTTTACTGAAATCACCATGCATTACTTCATGTAGCTAATCAAATCAATTGATAGGTCGGAATCCGCAAGTTTTGGAAGGTGAGGGTGTATATCAACAAGACGATGATCTCTACGAGCCCACCGAAGACGAGCCTCCTTCGTCACCCGAGGAGCGATCAGCATACCCGAATCATCATTTTCACAGGCATGATTTTGATCTCATCCAAACTTCAGAGCCATCTCTTGCTAGCAGAATCACTCGAGAGCCACAAGTTAGAGGAGAATTTGAGATCAGAGGTGCCGCCAATGCGTCTCGTCCACCCGCAGATAGGGTCACACAACACCCATATTCAACCATGGAAGATGATCGTCCGCTCGCAGATAGAATCACGCAAAGACCGTACTCACACATGGAAGATGATTTGCGCAGACTTCACGCCAGACAGACTCCTTTCGATGCCTATCCCTATCATGAACGCCGTGGGAGAGAATCGCCAGAATATGAATATAGACGCCCAAGATCTCCACGTCGGGATTACAATTATGCCTCGCCTGGACGCTCTCCTAGCAGACCGATTGTTAACGTTCAAATGCCGGCTACCGCGAGATATCCGTATGACAGCCGTGATGGTAAACGGGATGCCACTACGGCATTTGGTCAGAGTGAGAGTCGGCCCCCTGTAAAGAAGAAGATTTCCTTTGCATCAGAGATGCGGTCTGCCAACGAGGCGCCGAGCGAAAAATCAATTGCGATGGATACCTCAAAGGCCATACCAACAGACCCTCGTAATATGGATAGTTCTGGTCGAAGGCATCCAAGTGTCCCAGCCCGCTCTATCGTCGACAATCACGCTTTTACGTCAAGATTAGAACAGACTATCCCGAGAGAAGCCAGCCCCCCTGCCGGCTCTATCGTCAACAATCACATTTTTACACTCACTCCAAGATTAGAACAAAATCTAGCCAGAGACCCCAATCCTGCACGGCCAGCAGTCGCTCCCTCCAGATATGAGCCCGCACCAAAAACAGTGCAGCCAGAACAGCATAATTTTTTTGCAAAACCTCTCTCGCCACCACAACCCGACCGAGCACCAAGTAAGGCTCCTGGGCAGCCTACCATCGCAAGGGTGGTGAAAGAAACCCAAAAACCTACAACTATTGAGGAACCTTCAGGCGAAATTACGAAACTCACCGCAGAGCTGAACAGCATGAAGCGGAATATCCCTGAAACGAGCCCAATTGTTCCACAAGCTCAACCAATAGCTCAAGCTGAGAAGGATATGCCAATTTCGAAAAAATCGAAGTCTTCCAACAATGAAGAGACATCTTTGAAGAAAAAAATAACGCCTCTCATCCAAACATCGGCCAAGGAAAATATTGCAAAGGAGAGCACTGTCGTTCCCCAAGCGTGGAGAACCTCGCCAGTGTTGCCACAAGAGAAAGCAGCCACCGTTGATCAGTCAATTTCGAAGAAAAAGCCCTCGCCTCCCATGCAAGATGCAGGCAAGGACAATACTACAGTGTCCAAGACAAAGCCTCTAGATCTAACAAGAAAAGCATCATCTATACAAACTCCAGCTAATAACACTGTTTCAAGTGTTGGTCAGGAGTCTCTGAACAAGAAAAGAACGCCATCAGTTGAAAGTTCGGGAGGCACGCGTGTTGAGAGAACAAATTTAGAGGTATCGAAATCTTTGAAGAAAGTACCTCCTTTGAAACAGCCAGCTGCAAAGAGCGTCAATCACATAAATGAAAAGCCGGCAGCTAAAGCCATTACTCCAACAGGCGAAACATTACCTATGAAACGGAAAACTCCACCCACGGAGCCTTCGGTAGAACCAAGTGTTGCGACCTCGATTAAAGAGCCTGCTCAAAAGGGAATTACAGCGCCGATTGCAAAATTGCTAACGAAGAGTGTGGAGGCGCCAACTGCGCAGTCATTTAAGAAGCAAAAGGTCACAACCTTAACTGGTATGCAAACCGCGAAAGATCCGCAGGTAGCACCTGCGAGGCAAGTCGATAAAAGAGCTGATGTACCAACTGATAAATCTACTCAAGATGCAGAAACGGCTCCACTCCGTCTATCGGTGGGCGAAAAGGGCTACAATCCAGCCGGGAGTCTACTCAAGTCATCATCAACCGCCCAACAGACAGAGAAACTCGAGACCCTCCTACCACCACCAGCGCGGAGCAAGTATGAAATATATTTGTCTGAAGCAATGGAGATGTCCCCAGAACGTCGGGTTGAAGAACTATCGGACTTACATCTTCGCATCTCAGTAATACATACTGCAACATCCGCGGAGAATACTCAGCTTAGATTGGCGGGGTTGAAAAAGTGAATACCCTAGTAGAATGCATTGAAAACAAGTGCCAGAGATGAATGGTAACTTTGGCTGTACAAAGTGTACAAAAATGTAGATGGGTAGTGGATATATTTATTGGAAGCGAATTGATACCCGTGTTTTATTATTTATCTGCTGTATAGTTTTACACCCCAATGGATTGAATTTCAGAAGCCCCCTTTTTTGAGAGGAAGTGAAGTGGGAATGATCACAGCCCATGTTTTACACCTGATTCAGTTGGTCTCCATTTCATTGTCAAAATACTTCGGTCAGACATTGGCCATGAATTCTTCTCTTGGACCCCGTAACTTGCCGATACACAAGTGTGTCGCAGGTTTCGATCCTACTGGTAGACGGGTGGAGTAGGTTAGGTACATGCAAAACGATGAGGTGGAAATTGTGTTTCCCCAACATTAGCCGAGCCATGTGTTTTTACGTCTGTGCGAGACCCCACATTGATGAACAATGCAAGACACGGCCAGTTTCTGCTTTCTGTTTCTGCATGAAGTTGTTTCTAGATCCCCCCAAGAACGCCTAGCTGTAGAAGCGGACATGGGATCGCTGCATGGATCTAAGTCTAAATCAATCCCTGCTTGTTACCATATCATGACTTGGCTGATGATCATGCAAAGTGGAGGAAGCAAAAACTAAAAAAAGAAAAAAAAACATAATCGCGTCTTGCATTGCTCGCTATGCTATCTCATCTATCTGTTCTTTCAGAAATGTTTGTGGAAAGGAAAATGCGTGCCACAAAACATACATCAAGAAATAACTGTTACAAGTGAATGTATTGTCTATGTTCTCCAAGTTCTCTCCTCATTCCGTTAAACAGCAAGTCAGACACTCAGGCAATTCCCAAAAATTTTACTACAATTCTCACTCAATCAATCCCAATTGTCCAAATCCCCCATCCAACATCCAACTCCCATCCTTTCCTTTCCAAAAAACAGAACCTTCATTGTAGAGACCTTGCACCGAAGAGGGAATGGGGGTTGTCGTTTGTTGATGTTGAGAAATCAACTTAGTTGTTGTTCTTGGCACCACCAGTGGCCTTTGCGGCGTTAGCTCCGTTCTGGCGGGAGGTGGAGGAAGAGGTAGAGGCGGCGGCAGCAGCGTTGTTCCCACCGTTGTTACCACCGTTGTTGCCGTTGTTGCCAGCGTTGTTTCCGTTGTTGCCGTTGTTGCCACCGTTGTTGCCGTTGTTGTTGTTGTTGTTGTTGTTGCCAGTGGCACCAGCAGCAGGAGCAGAAGTGGTGGAGGCTCCAGCTTGGGCGTTGTTGTTTGGTGCGTTATTTCCATTGTTACCAGCGGCCTCGGTTGGGATGACGGATCCAGTGTTGGTAGCAGCGACGTTCGAGCAACCAGTTGGGACAGAGGCAGTGGATTGAGGAGAACCAGCGGCAGCGAAGTAGGAGTTGATGTTTGGCAAGACGTTGACGCAACGGTTGTTGTTGATCTCGTTGACACGGGCTTGGGCAGTTCCTGGACCCTCGGAAATCATGGCCTGGAGAGAGTCGACAACAGCCTGGAAAGAACCTTGAGTGGCAAGGGTGTCGTTGGCACTTTGGATGGCGCTCTGGGGGAGGTTCTTGTCGAGGACAGCCTTGTGGTTGAGCTCGTTGACTTCAGCGTTGTAGGCAATGGTGGCTCCTTGAGTGTAAGCATCGCCAGTGAGACCAGGAGCAGTGTTCAACCAGTTGGAGACAATGCCGGTATCTGCTTGCCATCCGTTCACAGCAGCACCAACAGACTCCTTGGCGATGCCAACATCAATTGGTGGTTGGCCGCCGTTGAACTTGGGGTTGATGACTGGGTTGACAGAGCCGGTTGGCTGAGCGGCACCGCTGGTGGAAGAGGAAGCACCATTTTGGGTACCGTTGGAGGCATTGTTGTTACCATTGGAGGCGTTGTTACCGTTGGAGGCGTTGTTGTTTCCGTTGGAGGCGTTGTTTCCATTGGTGGCATTGTTACCGTTGGAGGCGTTGTTTCCTCCAGCTGCCTTTCCACTCGCAGCACCCGTACCAGCGGATGTAGTTGAAGATGCAGCGGCGGCCTTGGCTCCACCGGCTCCGCCCTTGAGAGCATCGAGAAGACCAGGAGCTGGTGCTGGAGCAGCCAAGCCAAGAGATGGCAAGAGGGCGCAAAGAACGAGGATGTTGGTGATTTGCATATTGACGGTTGTTGTTGTTGGTTGGACTGCTTGAACTGATTGAGATTGAAGAGAGAATGAAGAGAAGTAGAAGAAGTGAAAAGAGTATTAAAAGTTGTTGATTGCTGATTAAGTTGAGGAGATACTATTGTAGAATGAAGCCGGCTTGATTCTTTCAATCTGGATGGAGGAGGAGGAGGTATTTGTATGGCGACGATCGTGCATCGTGAATGCTTGTCTATACCAAGGAAAAGCCAACAGTCCCAAGGTCAGACAGGAGCCTTTCACCCCAACGACGAGAGCATGAATCAAACTCCATCCAAAGACCAGGGTTCATAGGCACCTCTGACGTTTGAGTTCTATATCAGACAGTCGAAACTAAACTTAGCCGAGCGAGCGCCCGCGAGAGTGGCAAGAAGAGTCGAGGGTATCGTGCCGTCGAGCGCGCTCTAGAGCCGCACTAGAACATTCTCGCTACGAAGGTATCGTTTCTAGACTGCGTTCTAGGTTGTGCTGGTTTTGAGTAGGTGGGCGGTGAAACGAGAGTGGAGGTTCTCCATCCCCGCGTTGGGTGTAGGAAGTTGGAGAGGCTCCCCAAGCGTGACACACGGTGCACCAAGAGGTGTCTTTTCTCTTCGTAAACCTTCCCTTTTAAGCATCAAACACATCCACTCCACCGCGGGCGAATCGGGAATTGCTTCCAACTTGTTTTACCTCCAGTCATTGAATCTTTTGATAGATGAATTGTCTGGGGAGAGATTGTAAGAAAAGCAAGAATAGAAATGGCTGGGGATAGATTCAGGTTGGAGCGAGTCTGTCAACAGTCTGAATTTTCTGCTGAACCACCTATCTTTAGGAACCCGAATAAGAATTGGCCCGTTCGTTTGTCGTTCTTTTTGGACATTGCTCCAATACTCGATACATCGCCAAGATCAATCGTCTTTGTGTGTGTTTTACGTTCCCGAGGTCGAAACTTGTTCTTTGAAGCAGTCCTCGCGACGAGCCGCCTTTCTTCACTGACAACAACAATTACCGAGTGTTGTGTTGAACTCGAAAGAATCATCGCTCGAAATCGGGCTTTTACAGTCGTTACAACTGTCAATTGAAATTCAAAATTGAATTCGTACCGGTAGCCGGGGCGAGTAGGTTCAATGAGCCTCACTACTGTGGGCGCCAAAGTTTGCTGAACACACACCCACCCACACACACACACACACACACATCTTGACTTGAGGTTGGACTTTCTCGCTAGAGTACTAGCGAAGGCTTCCCAGAACCAAGCGCACCAAACAGACCCCGTGGAGAACATGTTCACCCCTCTGTAAAGCCAATCGGGAGGTCGAGTAGAATTGCACCTCTCGGCGTAGGGAGCGGCCCGGCTGGGCGTTGTATCACTACGAGCAAAGGTGCATGCGCTCGATTCATGAAAACAAACGTTTCGATCGCCACAACGCCAAAGCAAAGCTTAAAACGCACCGCACCGACCTCTTGGAAACAACCCAAACAAACACCACACTTCGATGTAACTCGCTGCCAAGAGGTTTGAGCATTGCTTGAATCTGACGACAATGAAAATCATGCAAATCCTCAGCTTTTGGTGGTGTCGGCGGCCTTTACCCAGGTCGAGATTTCGAGGTGGATTCGCCAGTGGGTCGGGAGAAATCGCCTTCCTTTTGTTGCAAGAAGGTCTGGCTACTTAGCTTGACGGAAGGAGAGCACTCAAAACCCTTCCGTGTCTATTCTTAATCATGCAAGACTGACTGACATCCGTGGTCCGTCAGGTGCCCATGTATAATACCTATCAACTCCACGCTCCCACTGTTTCTTGTCAGTGAACTGGAGTCAACTCTTTAATACATACCAACTTTCCCTTCTTCACAGACCCACGAGCCCTTGACGGTTGTCTCTTTTCTGTTTTCGTTTTTTATTTCCCTTTGCTCTTCTTCTTACCTTTCTTCCCTTCCTTCCTTCGACTTAATACTGCCCTGGTGGCTGGTAATACATAATGCCTATCATGCAATCCATCGTTCCCGCCCTTCTCGTTGGCCTGAGATTGAGCGCTCCAGTCTTTGCCCAGACACAAAATGTTCAATACAACCAAGTCATCAATCTCAATGGTGATGTGAGTTACCATCTCCACAAAACTCCACAATGTTCTTTATGCTAATGAACCCCACAGATGAACCTCAACAGTCTGACGTTCCCTGATGGCTCTCGCATTGAGACCTTCTCGCAATCACAACAACAAATTATCGTGAACCAGAACACTCCTTCCGTAGCGGCAAGCCATGTCACAGGTTCAACTGGTCAACCCTTCGTCCAGTTATCGCCGCAGACGATGACCATTCAGACCAACAATGCAACCAATCTTGTCGGAGCTCAGATCGAGATGGCCATGAACACACAACTCATGAGCCAGATGAACATCAGCCCAGACAACACCTTTGTTGCACAACTAGCACCAGATAGGCAGTCATGGATGGTTATGGAGGGTATCAAGAGTGTCAACATGTAAGTTCAAGAGTGTTTTAATTATAACAACACTACAACACTTCGCTAACACTTGTGACAGCACTGATGGTACCGTTCGTATGCTCAAGCTCACCAGCATTGATGGAGAGTACATGGCAATTGGCCGACAAACACCTGAGACAAGCAATGTTTTGACTCCATTCGGAGGAGCACAACAACAATCTGTTGCGATCAACGGATCTGGTATTCAAGAGGTCGAGTTCCAAGATGGTTTCCGTATGAGTGTTCAAGCCAGTCAGCCAATGACCGTCAACACCGACTACAGAAATGGTGTCAGTAGCTCAATGGTTGTTTCCAATGCTGATCCAGTCAGTAAGTAGCCCTTCATTCCTCAATATAGTCTCAATATACTGACACTATACCAGACAATTACAGATACCTTGTCACCACTAACCTTGGTGCTGTTCAACCCAACCTCAACAACATGATGGCTGTCGTTCAACTTCCTCGTATGTATTCCCGAAAAGATAGGACAAATTGATCAGCCTACTGACAATACGTAGTCAATGCACAAAGAGTCATGGATATGGCCGTCCGAATGGGTGCTGGACCACAAAGTTCTGTTCAACTTGGCCTCGAGCAACGCCCAGTTCTTCAAAACCCAGGTGGAGCCACTGGAAACCTCAACCCACAACAGAAGCGTCAAAATGCTAACGGCACTAACAACGGAACTCCAACTACCGGCGGCAATAACAACAATAACGGAGGACAAAACAACAACAACGGTGGCTCCCAGAACGGAGGCAATGCTGTTGCCACTCAATTGCTCTTGGCACCAACCTTCACCCCAATCAACTCCCCCACTGTTTTGGATAGACAAAATGCCCGTGTCGCTGCTACCGTTGGTCAACTTGATGGCGAGTTCATTATCACCATGAGAATGGCCGGCCAAGGGGGACAACAACCTGGACAAGGTCAACAACTCCAGCCAGGACAAGGTCAACAAATTCAACCTGGTCAAGGTCAACAAATCCAACCCGGTCAAGGCCAACAGATCCAACCTGGCCAAGGTCAACAAATCCAACCTGGACAAGCCGAGCCAATCCGTCAAGGCCAGACTCCCGAGCCAATCCGTCAAGGAGAGCCAATCCGTCAAGGAGAGCCAACCCGTCCAGTTACAGAGCGCCCTGCAGGTGAGCCTCTGGTTGGTGGTACTCCAGTCGAGTCTCCACGAGCATCTCCCATTGCAGGTGCTGCCCCTATTGAGCCACCTCGTGCTTCTCCCATTGGAGGTGCTGCTCCAATTGAGCCACCTCGTGCCTCTCCTATCGGAGGTTCTCCAGTCGCTGCTCCAATTCCAGCTGCCCCCGTTGCTGGTGTCCCAGTTGCTGCCCCAGTCGCTGCACCAGTCGCTGCTGCCCCAGTCGCTGCTGCGCCAGTTGCCGGTGTCCCAGCCCGCCCATTCAAGCGTCAAGCTCCAGCTGCCCCAGCTGCTCAGACCTTCATCACCATGACCATGGCCGAGCTCCAACTCATGGCCGATGAGCAAAAGTATGGTGGTATCCAAGCTACCAAGATGATGTCTCAGTACCTTCAAAGCCAGGGAGGAGCCGCCGCTCCCGTAGCACCATTGAAGTTGACCACCAGAAGACGCAGATCTCACTTGTAGATGGTTTTGATGAGCTGAATGAACTGGATTAGCGGAATAGAAGGAGGGGTATATATTGTCAAGAGTTAATTGCAGAGTCGGGACTCTGGGGGTTAGAGCTAGCCTTGGTCCCACGTTCGTTTCTAAATACCACAGAGTTCTGAGAGCTCGACGTTAGAGAAAAATTTTAGATTGCAAATTTATTTCTTCCAATATGGACTTGGTCGCAGAGAATGTTTGATGCTTCGAATAGGGTGGTGGTTACATGATTTTGAAGTAGGGTTTAACATGAAATCGGTTCAGGATGGGCATGAGACCGAACTCCGGACTGATCAAAATCCATCTTTCCTTCCTCCTCCTCCATTCATCCTTCATTTTCATCACTATAATTATCCCTAAATCTCTCCCACACTCAAATACCACCGGAATACGCTCAACTGCCTCCTCTCCAGAGCTCCACCGAACATGATTCATGGATTCACAAAGCAAGCTTCAGGTTCATCACCACGTTTCGAACCACTCAGCAGAGAGGTCAGCCCTGTCCTGGTCAGCGATTCAGCGAAAGAAACGAAACTCAACAAGCCTCAGGTTCTTTCTTGCAACTCAGACCTGATCGCCGTTTCAATCAGCCCATCCCGCTCAATGCTTGATTCAAAACACTTCGACTACCAAGGTTAGGTAGGTAACAAGGATAGTGCTGTTGAGATGTTGATTTCTTTTTCTAATGAATGCTCCAAATCTCGTTGCTGCGGGAGGCAGGCTATGAGCCGCTTTTCAGCTGGAGGATGAGTAGACACATTCGAATGCCCATATCTCTTTCGAATGAACAGATGTTCAAGTGACTAGCATTCGAATGGTACTATATTGACAACAAAGATGGCTAACTACTTAGGTAGATTGATATTTTGGGGTGACGTAGTTCGAGAGTTGAAGACTGAAGTGCAAATGTACGGTACCAACAGTGTGACAAATGATTAGATTTCATTAGATTATAGGCTATTAATCAAATCAAATCAAGTACTCACCAAGATCTATTAATCGAATTAGTTAATCGGATTCATAATCAGATTGATGCTAAGCTACTAGTTCGCGTGCTCTGATTAGCTAAGCCTATATACTTAATAATCTAGCTCTTATATAATAGTGCTCAATAGGTTACCACCGAACGCAGAATTAATAGACATTGTAGGTTAGCCATTACCAACGTTGGATTTCAGCTATGTGATCACGTTGTAAGTCGTAAGAGGGAGACACGATAGCCAGCAGAGTAGGGTGTTCCTAAACCTAGTATTATCATGTCTACAGAAGAAGAAGAAGAGAAGAGAGATCGGTGCTAGCCACCGATCTTATATATCTATCGTGACAAGAGTAAATAACTAGAACTCGCCACCAAGAGCGATACATCTGGTTCTCTCGGGTAATCGTATAACGATGTGATTTACTTCTGCCAACAGACATCATGAGGTTTGTACCAATACTTGATTAATAGATTAATCTGATTTATAAATCTAATCGATCAAAATATTCATTAATCAAATCAAATCAGTTTTTTTGATTAGATTTTGATTAATAATCAATCAATCAGATTATTTTTTGTCACACTGGGTACCAATCACCAAATTCACTAACTTTGTATTGTAAGATTACCAGCACTGGGTTTGGGCTGCACTATGTAGGCTTCATGCTTTCATCTCAACCAAGTGGTCGACCAAAACATTCACCAGAACACCAGTAACCCCAGCAAAAATCTCAACCCCCTCTTTAAAATTTAAAGCCTACCCAACTTTCTTTTAAAAATTCAAAAAATTCAAAAAATTCAATGTGACCAAAAAAAAAATTGGTAGCTTCTCTTTGATTGAGCGTGTCATCCTTAGTGCAGGGGCCATGCTAATCTTCTCTGTATCGTTTCAAATTGACCAAATGCCCGAAGGCAAAAATACAGGTGGCATATTTCAATTTATATACTACATTATTGGAAAATGTGGAAGTGTGTGGTTCTTGGTTCTGGCGAGGTCCGGGCGAATGAGAGGGCTTCGCTTGTGTGGGTGGCTCATATAGGTGAGTGGCTGATGGGTGTGGCTGGCATGTATTTGAATGGAGGTTGGCTGATGGGGTTATGAATGGCTATTCGATTTGACCAAAACCAAAATTAATAGCACAGCACAGCATCCACATGGGGTTTCTTTGAACTATCAACTCAAAAACAATGCCTGAAGCTGGCATAGAACCTTCGTGAATTAGGTGTTGTTGATTTAAACGGTGGCATAATTGAGAAGCAATTGCTTTGACTACACACACACATGCGATCACGATTCTCTTTGGCAGGATCAGATCAATGATCTAGAGAATGCAGAGTCTATATTTCCATTATTGTATTTCGCACATCATCTCATCTTCAACAACATCAAAGAAAGCAAAGAAATACCCATTACACGTCCGGCCGGTCCCTCTAGTCCTATGTATCGCGACAGACATTCCATCCAAATCAACCGAGATCCATTACATTCCTTTTACCTAAGAAACTAGACACAACCTTCCTTCCAGTTTCCCAAGCCCCGTTCATAAACTGCATATTTCCCCTCTCCCTCCCCCCTCTCTCTCGTTTCCCCCAGTACATCGATCGCACTCGTGAAGAAGAAGAAGAAGAAAAACCCTTTCATATCCTGTACTATCCTATCCCATCCTTACTCAACTCATTCTACCCCATCCTGTCCTATTCCTCCCCATCTCAAACAAGCCCCCCGTCACCACTAAATAGCAAGATTTCATAAAAGAAAAAACAAAAATGCTCATCTCATCCTACCCTATCCTATCCTATATATGACCCTTGACTTTGCTCGCTCGCTATGCCAAACATAACCGAACTACAACACAAAATACCAACACAAACACATTCTTCTCCTTCCCCAAACTTCATTCATTCTTGATCTCATCGTTAAAAATACCAGGCCGTAAACGTCGTGAATCCCAAAATTCTTTCCTTCATATGCTTTGCCCTCCAATCCATCCCATCGAGAGAATCCCACCCAAATCCACCCAATCCAAAAAGAACCACCTCCAACAAATCTCTTCATCCTCTACACTTAATACCTCCTCCCCCCTTCCTCCCTCCAGTACTAGAATAAATCACCTCCCTCTCAACAACCCTCTCATCATCAAATCCCCTCCCTCTACCACCACTATACCCCCTATCACTCTCCCACCCACCTCTATCATCCCAATGCGCCCTCCTATGCCTATGCTCATGAATCTCCATCTGCTGTCTCTCCCACTCGATCTCTCTGGCGCGATGTTGACGCTGCCGACGGATTTTATCCGAGAGTTGGACGAGTTCGAGTACATCTTCCTATTCATTTCAACCATCATCAGCAAGCCATACCAAAATCAAGAAGCTGTAAAATTTTGAACTGAAAGGAAAGTAGAAACTTACATATCTCAGATACTGAATGATGTAATAGAAAAACTCCGTCTCCTCAAAATCATACCCCAACTCCTCAATCGCCTCACGGGTGACGAGATCCTTCGTAATCTCCGTCCACAGATCATTCGTCACCCGCTGTTGTTTCACGATCGTTCCAGCGCGGCGATTATTCGTCGATTCCTCGGTGATGCGCTCATATTCTCTCTCGCGCTCATAGCCACCGCCGCCTCTTCGTCTCGAGGAGATCTCAATATCGAGAGTTGTCGTATCGCGCGCTGGAACGGCAACAATCTGATCATCTCGAGAGCTGGAGCTGATCTCTACTCTATCCCGAACAGAGGTGGATACAGACTCCTTTTCGCGTTCTGGGATGAACTTCGAGCGACGCACGCCATTGTACTTTTGCCAGCTGATTTCTTGACTACCTCCTCCTACGCCATCCATGCGCACTCGCTCAGTTCCAGGTGGTACGTCAATAATACTCCAATCTTTGGTAGCACCATTATACGCCTCGCCAATCACAGCCCTTTCATTAGTCTTGCGAGCATAGAAATCCGCCTCACTCTCACTTTCACGAATTCTCGTACGGGATAGAGATCGTTCGCGGGGTGGGCGGGCACTCATACTTCTTCGTCTAGAAATCTGATCAACTCGTGTCGATTCGCTGACTCTCAAACGATCTCGTTCTTGCTCGTAGATGTAAGAATCATCGTGCACGTATTCCCGTTCTCGGCGAACAAGTGGCTGAGATCGTACGGGATTTGTAGATTCACGACGGGTGATGTCGACTTCGGTATTATGGCGCGAAGTGTAGATATCGATATCCGTCTCCTTGACTCTGCTCTGACGGACTGGTGGGGGCGGGGTAGGAACGCGAACATAAGGTCGTTCAAAGCCTGGAAAAACACAACGATTAGCACTTCTCCCCCACCATGAAATTAAACGGGGAAAAACTAACCATGATCAACATGTCTATGATGTGTAATAATTTCCTGATGAATCGGCGGCGCCCTAATTGGACTCGGTGGCCTCACAACAGGCACCGGCGCCGGACTCGGCTGACGAACAATCTCCTTCTGTTCAATATTCCTAATCCTCACACGATCAATCGGCGACGGACTTCGCTCTCTCTCCCTCTCCCTCTCCACATACCGCTCCCGCACACGAATAGGCACAGGACTCGGACTACGCTCTCTCAAAATCTGTCTCTCTCTCGTCTCCACCACTCTCGCTCTCAACTGTGGACTCGGACTTCTCTGTCTCTCCCTCTCCCTCTCGCGCTCTACCACTCTCGTGCGAGAGTAATCGCTCGATGAAGGTGGGGTAGGGGAACGATCGACAAATCTGCGAGGCGGGGAGAGTGATCGTGGTCGTCGTTGTATGTACGTGTCTTCCTCTCTTTGCCGTACGACCATGGCGCCTGAATCTGCGGCTCGACCGTAGTCGTCGTTTAGGAAGGCAGGACG
>JBAMDN010000935.1:0-15300 GCA_037074945.1 Tetracladium marchalianum
GCAACCCATGCTGTCCGTCTCGCCAAAGCCGGCGTTACGGGTCTTTGCACCCAAGGCTCCAATGGCGAGGCTGTCCATCTCACCCACTCAGAGCGTCAAACAGTAACATCGGCTACCCGCTCTGCCCTCAACGCAGCCGGTTTCTCTCACCTCCCCGTCATTGTCGGCTGTGGCACCCAATCCATCCGAGAGACCGTCCAATACTGCCGCGAAGCCTACAACGCCGGCGGCGACTACGCTCTCGTCCTCCCCCCATCATACTATGCACCACTCTTCTCACCCTCCTCCCAAACCGTCATTGAATTCTTCACCACAGTAGCGGATCAATCCCCCATTCCCCTCATCATCTACAACTACCCCGGCGCCGTCTCCGGCATGGATCTCTCCTCGGACCTAATCATCCAACTCTCCGCGCACCCCAACATCGTTGGCGTCAAACTCACCTGTGGCAACACTGGAAAACTCAACCGTATCGCAGCAGCCACAAAATCCACCTCCAAATCTACCAAATCCATCTCCTCCTCCAGCATCACAGCGGCCCCTCAATTCCTCGTCCTCGGCGGAAGCGCCGATTTCACCATGCAAAGTCTCATCGGCGGCGGCCACGGCATCCTCGCTGGCCTCGCTAACATCGCGCCAAAATCATGTCTTGAAATCCTACGTCTCTACAAAGACGGCCAGATCTCTGAAGCCCAGAATCTCCAAGAGATCGTCGCAAGAGGTGATTGGGCTGCCATCCAAGGTGGGATCGTGAGTACCAAGGCAGGTATGGAGAGCTGGTTGGGTTATGGGGGCTTTGGAAGAAGTCCGCTGCCGAGACCGAGTGAGAATGAGAGTGCGAAGTGGAGGGAGGGCTTTAGGGAGTTGGTTGCTTTGGAGAAGAGTTTGTAGCTTTTGTTTGATTTTTGATGCTGCTGTCTGTTGATGGCGTTTTCGCATTTTTTTGGTTTCTTGATTAGCCTGGGTGGTACTTTGCTTTTGTTCTTCACCATTTTCTCTTGCCCATTTTTCTTTATTTTCGGGTTGGTTTATCCGCATCTTATGGAGCATCTCAATACTGGGTCGGCAGCGCTTTGTCTCAAAACAAACAAAAAAAGGCCTCATCTAATTGTTTGAAACAAAAGAACAAGAAAGGCTGGATGGTTTTTTTTTCTGATTTTCTTGATGATATGGGATAGGATACGAGGGCAAAAAAGTCACGTGGGATCCCACACACAAATCAACCTAGATAGAAGAGGAGATAATATTATATACAGGCTTCACGGCAGCGGATTCTTCTTTTCCTGACCTATTTATTTATGTACTTGTGAATAAAGGGTTTGTATAAGTATCGAAATCCGAGTATGGTGTAGTTCATGTAAACCGTGGTGGTTGTTGTTGTGAAAATAGATGAGAGGTCATTCGGTCAACCAAGCTTGGGATCTATTTATTGTAACTAACACTGCAAGACTCACTGTTCACACCTACCTAGTTAGATAGACTGTTCATTCACACTTTAGTCTCTTGTTACAAACGAATAATCACCGATACAACTACCTATCTAAGTATGAAGGGAGATACACTCCTGCACACTCATCAGTAGCTTGGCATTAATCTGATTATAAATCTGATTAATTGATTTGATTAATAGATTTTAGTGAATACTTGATTTGATTTGATTAATGACCTATAATCTAATCAAATCTAATGATTTGTCACACTGATCATATCACAATATATCACTCTAATTTGATAATTTTAATCGATTCAAGAAGAACTCCATGTAAATAAATATTCCACTATCTAGAACTATATCTAGAAAACCCGAATTGTCGCATCCACCCTCTCTCTCTTGCAATAATAATAAAAAAGTACTGTACAAACAAAAAAATCTTACAAACATCATTCCCCCATAGCCATCAATCCCAATTCCTCACTCCCCCAACGCTCCATTTGCATGCAAGTCTCTTTTTTCCCACGAGTATGCTAAAAAAGGAACCAGATTTCAAGAAAGCAAAAAAAAAAGTAAACGCTCGTGAACGCCAAAGCTCAAAGATCCATAGTCAATGAAACAAGTAGAGAAAGAAGGAATCAGGCAACCAGATTTTTTTCGGCCGTGATTGTGAAGAATAGGTGCAGAAACGAACTCGAGAGTATCGCTAATTACCAGAAACTACACCAACCGATGTAATGCTGGCAGAGATTCTCTAACTTCGTCGCCTCAATGAGTAACTTATCGACTTGTGTAATGACAGTCAACTCATCCTCCGCCTTGAAATCTCTACCCGTCAACTTCTCTTTCACGCGATTGAGCACCTGTACGGCACGCTCATTCTGTGTCTCTTGCATCTCGGCATCAGCATTAGCGGCTGCGGCTTGTGCGGTTGAGTTTGTGCGAGCACGGGGACGAGAGGATGGAGGGCCGCCTGGTAGTGCTGTGGGGTCTTGTGCCATGAGTGCTGTTGGTGGTATCTCGGCATTCATGATTGAAGGTCGACGGTCGTGTGCGGATGCCATGATGGAGTCGCGACGTTCGGAGCGGAAGTTTGGTCCTGCTGGGGAAGTTTCGGCGGTGAGACGCCAGTTGAGGAGAGGATCATGAATGAACTTTTTGTTGTTAGTTTTATGATAAATGAGTTAGTGAGGGTGAAACTTACAGCCTCAAGAACAGCCATGAGAGATTCCTTGTTGTCACGAAGGACTCTCATGACATTCTCGCAAGTTATTCTGAAGCTTCCTTCGATGTTGCTGACTTCCATAGCATAGGTCAACATTCGAGTCAGGCGGAAGGGAACACGTTCGGGGTATTTGTCGCGGTGCATGGCAACTTCGAAGCAATCACCAAAATCGATGTGGATGATCTTTCCTGTGATTCTGTCAAGCATCAAGTTCGAAGGATGTCTATCTCCTAGACCGAGAATGTATCCAACCATCGACATCACACCTAAAGAACGAGTGTAGTTTGTACGACGTTCAAGCCAGGACTCCGAACTCTTACTCTTAAGCCAGAGGACACGGTAAAGATCTTGACCAGTCGTATTGTCAAGAGCATAGCCGAACACCTCAACCTTTTGCATCAGATTCAAGTTGTCATAATCTGGAGCCATTTGTAACATGATACGATGCTCAATATTGAGAAGAATCTTGCGGCTTTCACGATACTCGCGGATCAAAACGTGAAGAGTATCCGAGTTTGGCACCCAGCCGAGAAGACCAGAGTTCTGAGATAGAGGGATGGCAGGATATCCTTGGATGTTTAGATGTCGCTTGTAAGACTCCGAATCGTTCGTCAGGAGGGTGTTGCAGAGACCGAAAAGTTGCATTACACGTTCATCTTGACGAATATCCTCATGGCCCTTGAGCACGAAAGCATACGCAACACCATCGCTCCCAGTAAGACTGAGCTTACGTGGTCGCTGTTTGGAAGAGATGACGCTGAAAGTCGTGTCGAACTTGATGATACGAATAATAGGCTTGCCACTCTCATAAGTACCTGGCACAGCCAGATCCAGGTCTCGAACATGGAGTAGTTTCGGCGAAACGTATGCTAATTCGAGATTGTTAAGCTGAGGTAGTTGACGGGCAATTCTGCGGAACACTTGATAGTACAAGTCCCAGGCCTGGTTGATATCACCCTGCTCTCCTGTCTGCTTGAAGGTGTTGCACCATTCTCGGGCTTCCTGCAAATCCCTACCGAATGTTTGAGTAAACGAAATCTCACGTAGAGTCTCGGGTCCTTGATCCAGCATATCGTGAAGCGGAGCTAAGGTCGCAAACATGGCATCGACATTACGGTCACCGAAATACAGTCTTGAGGCTTCTTCCAAGCCCTCATGCCATAGCTCGTGCCACAAAACGGCAACCCGAATCAGTTCGTGACTAACAACATCGGCTTGCTCCACCAACTTGGCGCTATGTTGACGCATGCTGTCCATGATCTGCATTGCTGACCTGGACCGTCGAGTATTTGGTGCAGATTTCATTGCAACTGTCAATGGATAAACAAGGGCCTGAGGATGGGCTCGGCCGACATCTGCGAGTAAATTATGAATAGATTGACGAACACGCTGATTTGGTTGGTTGATCCGGGCAATGAGTTGAGGAATGACTTCAAGCCAAGTATCAACACTGACCGAGGTAAATCCCTCTGTAACAGCTATATTGACTTCTTGGCTTCCTCCATGGGCGAACCATAAAGTCAAAAGTCGTAGAGTATCCTGCAATGAACTACCCTGAGAGAGTGCGATGGATTTGAAAAAT
This sequence comes from Tetracladium marchalianum, assembly GCA_037074945.1. Classification (NCBI taxonomy): domain Eukaryota; kingdom Fungi; phylum Ascomycota; class Leotiomycetes; order Helotiales; genus Tetracladium; species Tetracladium marchalianum. The sequence continues at coordinate 4,240 of JBAMDN010000935.1, forward strand.
CCGTGGACTGCAGGCACTACGTGGTCGACGATTATCTTAGCTGGGACAACTAGATCTCGCTCTCGTTCTTGTCGTTGTCCATGTGCTTGGACGATCTCAAAGTTTGCCAGAGCCCAAGCATGCCATGCTTTATACCAGCCAGGATGGAAGTGTGTTGCGGCCCTGTAAGAAGACAGGACATCTTCAACATGGTCGTAACGCCAGTCGCTACGCTTCAGGGCAATTTGCCACTCGCCCTGCTTCAGACAACATCTAGCAAGCAACATTGCATGGTCATTGAGAGCTTTAGCATTGGCCGCAGGATTCCCAGAAGCTTGAATTATGCCACCGCCATTCATATGGTGACCATCAGCGTATCCATTCACGCCTTGGACAGTCATGCGAGCAACTTCCAATCGATCAACCAGATCCGTTGTGAACATTTTGAGTGCTTCGAGAGCTGGCCCTTGCTTTCCTGCTGCCCAGTGGAACTTGAGAACGGCGTAATGAACTTGCGGTGGTACACTTCGAATAGGACGAAGATTTCGACGATCCTCGCCATCCACAAATGGTAACATGAGGTCTAAACTTTCATCGCTACCAACTAACATCTTCAAATCCTTCTCAGCAAGTCCCATGCGGCCAGCCTTTCGGCATAAATTAGCGAACTTGATATTCATTGACATATTCTCCTTTGGCGTAATGACCAGCGCGCGAAGTCTAAGCATTCTTTGCCAGACCTCCACGTTCCTTTGACACCCAAGCAAACGAGACTCCCATGTCTTTCGCATTGTCTCTTGTTTAGCCGGATTGCCGTAACTCTGCTTGTATGTGATGAGTTCTTCAAGCTCAGCAAGCATCTGTACTCGAACGACAACGGTGTATGCGCGGTTGTATGACTCGTTGACTAGGGCACTTAATTCGGTGTCTAGGCCTTCTCGAGCCTTTTGGATGAAGATGGCTGATTCTCGGAACTGGTTGCGATGTAAAGCGAGAATTGCTCCAAAGAAGGACCGATCTGGTGTGTTGATCTTCATGACATTGAGATAGTCGTCCATTAGATCCCAATGTCCTAGGCCCCAGGCCGCAGCAGTTGCCAGCGGAGCGATGGCTCGCTTGATCTCAAGAGTAGATGTATGCCACTTCTCCTGTGCAAGTGCCGACAATGAGTCCCATTCTCCCAAAGCGTGTAAACATCTCATTTTGCCCATGATGATGTCAAATGTATCTGCCTGGTCAGGATGCTCTTCTTCACGTTTCTTATAGAAGTCCAGAGCTTCTTCCCAACGCTCGAGCTTCTCAAACCAAGTCTCACGCAGAACAATACCCTCTTTATATAGTTGTGCTTTGCGCAAGATACCAATGGCTGCATCATACTGCTGCAACTGATTGTTGATCTGAATCAAAGCCTCAACAGCACCACTGGATTGGTCCTGAAGAAATTCGAGTTCTTTATAATGTAATGCCTTGGCCCAAGCATGGCATCTGCCAGCCTCTCTACCAAGAACACGAATATCAATTGGGAGTGCTTTGTCGTCATGCTCCATGAACTCGGCTAGATTAAGAAGAATACCCAGAAGGTCGGGGGTAACATATTGTGATTTGATCGCAATCTCAATATTTGCAATCAAGTCATCTTGATATGGCTCGAATAGGTCGCCCCAGCAAGAAACAAAGGCCGAGTTGAAGAGTTCGCGAGCCAATGGAGGGTAGACGCTTGCGAGCGGTGCACACGCCCGAAGAGAGTGATTTGGAGATTCCGTCAAGACAGTGACACTGAATCTTCGCATCCATTCTTGCCAATCTTCCTTGGTGGATTTACCAGTAGCATCCCATGATGCTTTGAGATGGACAGGATTGGAATCTAACTTCTTGTTTGAAATGTCGGCATACCCACTATCATCAATTGAAGTGCGGAATCGCTCATCTGCATTGAGATCTTGTGGCAAGACTTCACCCTTCTGAAGTTTACTCACGAGAAGCTCGTAATTTTGATGAGAAATCTGGTTGCTCGTCAGAACCTTATTGATGGTCCCGACAAAATGAAGGTAGTCCTTTCCAAGCTGGAATATCAGGGCACACAATGTATCGAGAGCTGCAACTCGGAGTGTGATATCGCTGCCTGCGAGGACTCTTGCCAACGGGTGAACGATCTTGGATGCATAGTCATTGAGGTTGACTTGTCGAGATATCTTTCCGATGGTCTCAATCGCCGACTTTCGAATAAAAGACGGCTGTTGGGGCTTTTCGAACACACCGACAATCACGGGAATGATCAGATGCATGTACTCTTCACTACTTGAGCCAAACACCAAAAAGGCATGCAAGACCCGCTCTGAAGGCTGTCGTCTAGTAGAGACATCCTTCTCTAAAACACCCAGCATCAATGGCAGAAGACCAGCCAGGTAAATCTTGAACTCGCCCTCGAGTGATCGCGAGATGGCCTCAACCAGTTGAAGAAGGTTGGCTTGAAGAGTTGCACTATGATTCCAGTATTCTTGCAACACAGTGACAATATCTGGCAAGAAACCACGAATGTGCTGACGTACAATAGTCACGAGTATTCCCAATTGACTAAAGTATGACTCAAGTCTGGTCGATGGCGCGCTCCGTATGGTAGCTAGGAAAGCAGGAATGATTTTGTCCAGGAAAGGAACACACTCAAGTCCTAATGTGCGGAAAATGGTCATAATAGCTTCGACGACAACGGCGTGGTGCTGCACTAGTGATGGATCCTTCAGAATTGCTAGCAGAGCATTGATCACGACAGTTGGGAAATACTCTTTGTTCGATGGCGTCAAACCGGTCATCATAAGAGAAATATCTGTCAATTGCGCCGTGTCATGTCGACGCCTGGATTCTGGTGATTTTTCCTCGACCTGCTGATGACGGTAAGGATCTAGTGCTCCTAGAATACCCATCAATTTAATGGTTTCTTGTCTCAAAGGTCCACGTTGCGAATCGCTTCGGACGATGTTCTGAAGAATCTCTAGTAGTGGAGGATAGTCAATATATGGTGTGATGACATAACCAGAATTGCTAGCCAGCTGCCCAAGAGTTCTGAGAGCAGCTTCTCGCTTGGAGAGGGAACTCTGGTCTTGAAGAGCTTCAATGATGATTGGCATGAGCTTGTCAATATAAGGTAGCATGTCTTCGCCGCCAACAGTTGCTAGTTCACCAATAGCCTTCAGTATCGTTGAAGCTACTGCCGGGCTTGGGTCGCGAGCCTTGGGAAGAAGGACCGAGATCATCGGCTCAACATAAGGCTTGATTAGCCTCTGGGAGTTCTGAACGAGAAGACTTAACAACTTCGCGCTTTCTTCCTTATTTCTAGCGACGTCGGAAAACTCCAACTCTGTCAACATCTGAATGAGAACCTTTCTCAATGACGGGATGACATAGGCTGGATTGACATGTGTCAAGCGGCCAATAATTGCGATTGCAACCTCTCGAATAGCAAAGACCTCATCATTCAAGGCAAAGAACAAAGTTCGTATGTTTTCTGCTTTCGCTAGGTGACGATCGAAACGTTCATCAAGAGCAGCGAGAACGGTTCTTCGGATACCTGGATCAGGATCCGCTACTCCAACGGTGAGGAGTTTCTCAATAACTTCACTGACGACTTGCAGAGCATGATAGCTCGTCTGATTAACAATTGGGTCCCTGACATATAGTTGGCAACAAGTCAATGCGGCGGCCTCTCGAATATCTGGATTATCGTCCTCAACGTATTTTATGGCGACGTCGCGAACAAACTCATTCAGTACATGACCCGAGAAGTCAAAACTGCCCAGGGTGTTGAGAGCGAGCTTGATTTCGGATTGACGGTGCTCAAAGGCATTTGGATCCTTGGAGTCCTTCGCAGTAGCTGGTGTAGCGGCAATACTGTTTGAAGTGGGCGCTCCAAGGGGTTTGAACGGCTCGCCACAGAGGACTTTGCTCAGCATGTCAAGCAGTCTCTCTTGGATGGTGGATTTAACGGGTGGAATGTAGAAGGCCATGTCTACCAAAGCTTGAGTGAGTTTTGGGGTCAGTTCGCATGCGAATATCGGATCCAGAAGTGCCTCCATATATTTGCTCAGTGTCTGACCGACAGCAACGGCAAGTCTACTGATACAGTCAAACACCGGATCGACCGTTCCAAGGCGGCGTCTGTTTTTATCGGTGAGTAAGTATCCCATATAGGAGAGAAAGGGTTCAAAGAGAGAATAATCATACGATTTAACACTGAGTCCTTCACAAACATAGATTAGTACTCCATCGAGATAGGGTGCGATGGCACTCTTCACTGCATTTGCAATGTTACCGATGGCAAGGAAGGCGTCATTTCTATCCTTGTCCTTCTTCAACATCCCTGACAGATGTACCATGAACTTGTGTAGGTATGACTGCGCAAACTCAGTTGGCGAATAGTTGGCCAGTTCTGGAATAAGCATCACAATTGTTTTTCGAATCTGGGGATCTCGATGATCCTTATGTCGGTGTATAATCTCACACACTTCCTGATAGTGCTCATGCATAAACATGCCACCCTGTTGGAGCAATTCACGCATCACCAGCAGGGAGCCATGGATATTCTCAATTGAAGTCTGTCTGAGGCCTTGCACAGCTTCATCGTAGATCTTCGACTGCCATGTCTGCCGTAGCGCCTGGTCTCTCTCTCTGATGATTTGAAAGCAGGCACTAATAGCCTCCGAAGCAGTTTGACGAATAAGTAGTCGCTGGTCGCGCAAGCCAACCCATATCTGATCAAAAACCAGTCCCACGAAGGTGTACATAAGTGTTGGCGCATTTCTAGCAAGCTCTCTCAGGACCAGAACGGCACTGTATCGTCTCTCCTCAATTCGATCTGACTGCAGCCACTCTAGGGCAGTCTTGACCTCACTCTCCACCAACTCCGATATAAGGGCGCCTCCGGGTCTGCAAATCTTTCCCAATGCAACAGCAGCAGCCTGCATGGGAGTAATCTCCTTGCCACGCAGGATCACCTTTAATGACTGTGTAAAACGAGTAGTCTTCTGCGCCTGGTCGACCCCATCAAAATCAATAAGGGCGTCGAGCGCATAGATGCCGCCCAATCTATCTGCCGGATCGCTTCCATGACTTATCAGCTGATTGATACGGGTATTGACAATATTGTAAAATTCGAGAAAACGTTCCTGGGGTAGGTCTAGACAGCGACAGTGATTAGTTGGGTTACTTCCGAGCGATATGTCTGAGTTGCACGCGTACCTCTCGCTGTGAGTTCCACAAGCTCTCTAAGCTCCAAAGCAGCTCTCTTTCTCACTTCATCGATGCCCCTGTGATTAGAAATTCAGTCAGCGTCGGTCTAATGAGGGGCGGTTGGTGGAAGCTCCAAACCTCGATCTAAGTTCGCCGACAATGCGGGTGAGGGTATCTTGAGCAGACATGTTTGTCTCGGGGTGTTTTCGTCTTCACGTCGTGTTCAATGTGTGCGCAACATCTCCATCCATATGCGCCACCTGGACTTGAAAGAAAGGGTACTGTCGAAAGGAAGGTAGGATCTGTGGGGGATTTGTAGATGAAGCTCGTCGCTGTTCACCTTGCCTGCATTGTTGACCGTTAGTGAATGTAGCTTCCTCGGTATCCAAAAGGGTTTAGCTAGTCTTGGCGCACGCGATAAGCGCGTTATCTTTTTGCAGCCGCGACAACAGGAGCATCAGGAACAAGAACATGAATCTAGAAGGCAAATCCAGAAATCAGTTATTATCAAAACACTTCAAATAAACCCAACACACTATATCACAAAATCACAGACGCCACCATGGGTAACGATGGAGGAAGTATTCCCACACGCAGAGAACTTGTCAAGAACGCTGCCCGCAACCCCAACTCATCAGAACTCAAAGCGACACAACTAGAAGCCCAAACCCACGCATGGGAGCAATGCCCCCTCTCCAACCGTTTATTAGTCCCTCCCATTGTCTCCGATAGTGCGGGCATCCTGTACAACAAAGACGCAATCCTAGAACACCTCCTACCACAAGACGACGTGCCCGTCTCAGTGATCAAGGAGAAAGAAGAGCTTCTTCAGGGACGTGTAAAGGGTCTGCGGGATATCGTCGAGGTGAAGTTTACCCTCTTGAAAGATGGAAAAGACAAGAACAGAATTTGTCCTGTTACAAGCAAGATCTTGGGACCACACACGAAATCAGTTTATCTGGTCCCATGTGGCCACGCCTTCTCAGAGGTTGCTATTCGAGAGCTAGCTGGAGATGCCTGTGTGGAGTGCAACGAAGCTTACACACCTGACAACATTATCCCCATTCTTTCACTTGCGAAAGACGATATCGAGAAGCTCACAGCAAGAGCGGGCAAACTGAAGGAGGCAGGTCTCACACACTCGCTGAAGAAAGCACCAGGGGGCAAGAAGCGAAAGAAGAATAACACAGAGGAAGTCGCAGTTGAAAGCAAGGTGTCATCAAAAATTGGAACAACAGTGGCAGTCTCATCTGGCATCAAGAATGCGGCAACGGCTTCACTCACAGCTAAGGTATTGGAAGAGCAGGAGGAGCGAAACAAGAGGCGAAAGCTCGGCTTAAATGATAATCTGAAGACCTTATTTTCAAGTGGTGGTTATGATGCTCAAGCACACAAGAGTGGAGACTTCATGACGAGAGGATTTTCGATACCCAAGAAGACGAAGAATTGAGTAGAAAAATATTGTACGTTACTTTACGCATGGAGAGTGGAAAAGGAGTACTGGCGTTATGGGTGGAGATACGACATGGAAAGGGTTGAATGGCATGAGCATGGTACGGCGTCCAGCGAAATATATGCTTATGACAAGCAGTAACAAGTATCAAAGCTGCTTTCCTCACTCCTCTGATTTTCTAGGCACTCTTCTCTTACATCTTGATAGCGTGTAGGTAGGTAGGCAGACGTGGCGAACTAAAAATATTTTTGCCCCGTGAGGGGAATTCTAGGTCAGATCCACAATAGCATGTGTGCCTATCTACCTCAGCGGCTATCTATTTATGGTGTTCTATCTAAGGCCTACGGAATGTTTGAACAATATTTATAGGTATCCAAGAATATTGCCAACCAAAAACCACCTTGCCAGCTCATGCTTTATCCAGATCTCTGGAGCACAACTACCTCAGGCATCTATCGACGAAACTCAAGCTGTTCGTAAGGACATAGGTATTCTGTATACAAGTAGGTACCCATTCGTCACTCATATATTTCAACTCAAGTAAGTAAAGTGGTGAATTATTCAACATTGCGCCCATGACATAAAACAGTTGGACATTCTTTACATAGCAATTTTATATCTTTTAAGGAATTCTTATGAGCTCTAACTCTTTTCAAGTAACTCTTGAGGAATCAATCACTTCTACCTTGATAGCGTTTGTATGTCCTTTCTTTGTCGTTGTCAAATTCAAATACGGGGCGGTTCGCTGCAGCCCCACCAATGGCCGGGACTGAAACACTCGCCAAAGATCAAGCTGGCATCTTTGGTTTGGAACTCCCAAGCTCCAAAGGTACGAACAACACCACAATTCCTCTTCCTTCAATTCTCCATACAACCATTCAGGTCTTGAAATACTTCCATCATGAAGGGAGTCGAAGCACTGGTGCTTCTCAGCACTCTCACGGGCTCTGTCCTCACTGCTGAGTCTGCACGCCCAAGAGGTGTTTCCCCAGAATGTACGTTGACAGCTTGCTTTACCCCCCTCTGCCTTCACTATTCTGGAGTGTGGACAGAGACAGAGCCAATTGCCAACGTATTTGCGATCCGAGTTTGAATCAATTGCCCCAATAAACATAAGTATATGCTAATTAAGTTGTCCATTCCCCAATAGTTGCGAAATTCTACAAATCCACCACAGAATTCAAATGCATCGGGAACCCAACCATCTCCCTCTCCCCCTCGCAAGTCAACGACGATTACTGCGACTGTCCTGACGGCTCAGACGAACCAGGCACAGCAGCTTGCACATCCTACCTGTCCTCCACCTTCCCCAATCAACACTCCCCAGACGTTAATGTCACACCCGTGCTACCTGGTTATTACTGCAAGAATAAAGGCCATATTCCAGGATACATCAGCCATACGTATGTGAACGATGGTGTCTGTGATTACGAGAATTGTTGTGATGGGAGTGACGAGTGGAAGGGTGTGGGCGGGAAGAAGTGTGAGGATAGGTGTAAGGAGGTTGGAAAGGCGTATCGGAAGTTGGAGGAGGCAAAACAGAAGAGTATGAGGGGTGCGCTGAGGAAGAAGGAGGAATTGATGAAGGAGGCGCAACGACTGAGGAGCGAGATTGAACAGAAAGTTGGAGGGTTGAAGGTCGAGATTGCGGATTTGGAGGTTAAGGAAAGGGAGGCTAAGAAGAAGTTTGACGAGATAGAGAGGAGAGAGAGGGGAAAGGTTAGTGGAAGTAAGGGAAAGGGTAGTAAAACTACTGTGCTAGCGGATTTGGCAAAGGGCAGAATTGAAGAGTTGAGAGGGACCTTGATTGGAGTTGTGGGAAAGAGAGATGCATTGAGAGAGAAGGTAAAGGAGTTGGAAGGTATTTTGAAGCTCTTTAGTGAAGAGTACAACCCAAACTTCAATGACGAGGGAGTCAAGAGAGCCGTAAACTCATGGCAGGATTATGCAGCGAGCAAAGGCGAGGAAAGAGACGAGGGTGCCGAGGACAGAAACATTGCCGAAGTGATGAAGGAAGAGAGTGACATTGGAGGAGGAATTGACTGGAACGAATGGGAGACCGAAGAAGAGAGCGAAATGGATGCCAGTAAGTTCCCCATTCCCAAAACACCAACTCAACATTCCATTCCACATATCGTCAGTTTCACACTCTAACAACCCCCAAGTCTACCAATTCGAAGCCTACCTCCCCGCCCCCCTCCGCGCCTGGATCCACGCCAGGATCATCGACCTCCGCATCCTCCTCATTGAAAATGGCATCCTTGCCGACAACACCTCCAACTCCGGCAGCGAATCCGCCGCCGTCAGCGCCGCACGAGACGCCCACTTCCACCTCAAAACCTCCCTCCAAAACAAACGCGGCGACCTCAGCGACGCTGAGGCTGACCTCGCCAAAGACTATAGCAGCTCTGACATCTTCCGCGCCCTCGCGGATAAATGCATCTCCAAAGACTCGGGCGAGTACACTTACGAACTATGCTACATGAAATCCACGACGCAGAAATCAAACAAGGGACATGGACATACTGGCATGGGAAATTTCGTGCGGTTTGACAAGTTGTTTGTGGATGAGGAGGTGGGTAGTGATGGGAAAGGGTTAGGGAAGGGGGAGAGGTTGGTGTTGAAGTATGAGAATGGGCAGAATTGCTGGAATGGACCGAATCGCGAGACCACGGTTGTGGTGGGTTGTGCGGAGGAGGATGAGATTTGGAAGGTTGCCGAGACGGAGAAGTGTCTGTATAGAATGGAGGTCGGAAGTCCCGTTGTTTGCGAGAAGGTGGCCAATACTGGGGCGAAGAGTGTGGGAAAGGATGAGTTGTAAGGTTTGATTCAGATAGTTCCATGTCTATTTGTCTGATCGTGAACAATCCACCTCACCCCGTTTTGGAACTATGAAAGTAGGCATGGTATGTACCTAGGTTCCGGATTCTTAAAAAGTGAACAACTAAAACAGGGGATGGGAAAAAGCGAAAGGCGCTCTAAGATGTAAATGTATGACAATGCAGCAACGAAAAGAAAATGAAAATATCCTCAGATCGAGAAGCTCAGTCAAATCATATCTGAAAGTCGAAAAGTCGACCAAGACAGACGTCTAAGATTACTAATGCTAGCCACACACTGAACATCATACTTTGAAACTATTACTCACAGTAATTAGACCATCTTCAACACAATGTTTTACATTTAATGTATCTATTTCATCTACCTTCTTTCCTACATACATATGCTCAAGTGATCCATCATCTCTCACGAGCACATCCTCCTTGCCCCCACACCTTAACCTCCATCTCTCTGGATACCTAGTTATTCATCCAACCCAAGGTAATAAATACAAAAAGTTTCCCCACCCTTTTCCTTCTGCAACTTATAAAAAACAACAGGCTCGACCAAACGAGTTTAGGTATCCATTTTCTCTCGACAAAAACAAAAAAAGAAAAAGATCTCTTGACAACAGAACCAGCTGAGCCGTCAATCAGCAGCGCTTTAAAACCCTTGCCCAACTAAACCGCAAACACAAGAATCGAAGTGACTTAAAGAAAATGAAAATATGCTGTGTTACACATGAGAACTCCAAATCCCTTCCAATCTTATTTCTCTCTTTTAAGCGCCACCGCAAGGCAGATGTACCAAAGAAAAAACTAGTTTTGGGGCCGTGAAAACATTATTGTGAGTATGTGTAGTGTTGGGAGGTGAGGTGTTTCGAAAAATATAGAGTATAAGGTAGATAAGACAAAGGGTATTTGAAACATGGTCATAGAAGGAACTTTGAAGCGAAAGGTAAGGTATAGAAGTTTAGAACATGCCACCGTCGACGGTAGGTCGGGGAGGGCTGCCACTTCCCACGGGGAAGGTTGGCATAGCAGGACTTGGTGCTGCAAAGGCTGCTTGTCGGGCTTTGAGATTGAGATTACCGCCTTCACTGGAGCTCTTTCGAAGCTTTTGTCTGGTTCTTGGCTTGTCACCTTCGTCGGCGGAGAAAGTGCTCATTTCTTCGGTAGATTGAGTGGCAGCTGGCAAGGCATGTAATGCCTCAAGTTCCTCCTTCCTTCCAAATCCAAACATTGCGCGGGTTTGGCGACGTCTGGGGTTGACCGGTGGAATTGGTGGTGCAGAGTGTGGCTCTATTCCATTTTGAAGGGATGATCCGGGAGGTAGATTGACAGTCGTGATTCTCGAGGTTGAGGAAATCAATTTAGGCTCCGAAATCTCATGCTTGTTGATTGATCGCTTGCGCGGAGCCGGGGCTTTGCTCTGGAATCCTTGAGATGTAGGAGTGTTTACGAGTGATCCGGCCGGAGATGGTTGCATCAGGCTGGGAGTTGGGTTTACTGAGAATGCCGGTGCAGGTCGCGGTGCATTACCAATCTCCGTATTATGAGTGGGGTATTTCTGTGCAGCTTCAAAAT
>JBAMDN010000939.1:0-10482 GCA_037074945.1 Tetracladium marchalianum
TAGTACAAGGGATCCCACTTCCCCACCCAAAATATTGACGATCGCTATAAAATGGAAGTATGACAACAAAGTCGCTATTTGTGCGTTCCACTCGTAAGAGCAAAGAACGGCGGTCTTCCAATATTAAGTTCATCACCTCCCCACCAATCGTTTATTTATGAAGGATTGGTATTTGTTTCCGATTCACTAGCGAATATGGGTATTGTGACAAATGGTACAAAGGTTGCATGTTCTCGAAAATGCAACTAAGCAAGTAAACTGTTGGGGGCGGCATACTCAGGACACGGCTTGGCAGAGTCACCTGACATAACACTCGTAGATAGCTTAGGAAGAAGGAGAGCTTCTCTCTCCTTCTTCTCTTCAGACGAATACATAGCACTAGATTAGTTTTTACTCTTACGGTAATTCATTCGGATCTCAACTTCTCATTCATCCACCGTCTGCTTTACCCTCCTTTTCTCTCTCTTCTCCTGCCAGTGCCATCTACGTACACTACATAAACCCAGTAGGTTTATGCGATGCATGGCGCTATCTCAATCCTTCCCTGCTATCTTCTTATGATGTTATTTCCTGATGTAGATCTAACTTGTTATCTTGAAGACCTGTCGATGGTGTCAAGTAGAATGGCTTGGATACACTGGTCCCAACACATTCGAGGTGTTCCGACATGTCAACTACAATGATGCTGGTGGCAATAACTGCGCTTACCCAGACATTTCCAAGCTCTTTAATCCCGCCGTCAAGGAAACGAAAGACGTTGCTACTCTAGAGATTGTCTTCAAGACGAAGAAGAGTCAGAACGAACGCAAGGCGGAACAGAAGCTCTTGGCGCCGGCAGCACAAGCGAAGCCTGAGCCTACCTGCACTAGGAATACTATGAAGAAGGATGATTGTGCATGGTGAATATGGGATTAGGGCGTAAAACTCGCTTGGTCGTGTTTTGTATTTTCTTCCTTTGGCTTTTGGGTTCATATTGTGTCTTTTGAGTTGGGGTTCGTTGCAGGCGTTCTTCTTTTGTGAAAATAAACATCGATGCTTGATGAAAAACATGAAACCCAAGTGTTTACACGGTGATATGATAACCTGCGTCGTTGGGATTAGACCGCCTTTTGAGATCTAAAATTGCGTAAAGAAAGAAAAAGAAGATAAAAGGATAATTTTCAAGTCGTAAGTGGGTATCTTTGTATCATTTCGTCCTGCATCACTTCTTCTCTATCAATCCACCCATCCTCGCACCCACAAGACCAACAGCATCTCTCCTCCCTCCGGCAATTAATTTGAGAACCGACCTCGGCCAAATCCACTTTATCCTCGACGCCTTGCCAGTCCACGGTTCCCACCTCCTCCGAATCATCCTCCTCGAGATCAAAGAAACATCTGAAGTCGGAGGCAGTGGCGCATTCGCACAGATCTGCAACAATAAACTCCTCAAATCGCCATATTTCCCCGATTCAGTAACATTAAGATATCCTAGTTCCGCTTTACCCTCCTCGATTGCCACCTCGGCGGCATGTTCGTATTGACTCCCAAGCATTCTCGCCTGAAGATATTTTGCCATCACTGTGCCGCAAAAATCCGCCAAATTTCCATTTTCAATGTCAAGAAATCTTGTGATCTTATAGCGACATGGTATTGATGCTGTGGTGATCGCTCGTGTGTGTAATGCGAATGTGCCGATCTGAATTTCGATATCTGACCATTCTCTGGGGAAGGTGGGTTGATATCGAAAAAACACTCGGATCCAGATGTACCCAGTTGCGCAAGCGCAAAGAGTATAACTGTCGCCCGTGGACTCATTGGTCTTGGGGAGGAAAGCATTTGCACCGTGCATTTTGATTTCGGCAAAGTTAGCGGTGAGGTCCGCGCCATATTTGTTGATGAGTTTCTCGTCGGTGAGATGCAGATCTGGCATGGAGATTCCTGAGTCGGTACGCGTTGAGATGAAGAAGATGGGTTGTGTGAGTCCACCGAATTCTGAAGGGTTTGTTCCTATTCTTGGATCATGAGCTCGACTAATTCTTATATCTGGACTTGAAACTTTAAATTTGTTAGTTGAAGTTTTCCAATCTAATGGGGAGATGCTCACATTCTGTTGACACAGCGGCTTCTTGAATGATGTCTGGCAACTCCGTGAATGCCGTCTCCTGCGCACACAGACTTTCATTATCGCCAAAAGAACCAAAAGAAGTCACCCTGATCAAGGACGGTGTCCTATTCCGACTTGTGATAAGTATTTCGTCTTCCCTCATATTCTCGACGAATGTAATGTGTACATCCGCCACCGAGCGAGTGGAAAGAGTTCTGAGAACTCAAAATCTAAGTGCAACCTTTGGACAACGAAATCAAAGATAATTGACAATCCTTTTCCCAAACTTACCATGGCATGCTTTATCTATTCCAAATCCAGTAGAATGACTGATGAGCCTCTCACTGTTCGTCATCGTCGCCTTCCTCCTAGACTCGTAATCCATTCTTTGGCTTTGAGAGCTAAAAATAGATGCGTCGCGGGGAAGGTGATTGAATACGAGGAAGGCCTCAAATCAGATTTGTTTGATGAGCTGCATTGCAGCATCATACATATTCTGAAACGTCTTTCTGTGCTGCAAGCACTCCTGTTCAGCTTCTAGAACTTTTGATAGCATGGCAACTGCAAGTTTGCAATTGAGAATTGAGGTAATGCATGTCACGTGAACTGGGTGTTTGCGAGTTTGCTGCTACAAAGTTCTCGTGTTCCATAAAAGAACGCAAACATCCAGAATTTGGAGTCATACGAGTTGGTGGGTTCATGAATACACTGTTTTGTGGTACTTTTGACCGATTAGAACCAGCGAAGCAGATTCTAGTTTGGTGCTTGCCAAGACAATCTGGAGCACAGATATAGCATAACAACATTTTGACAACTTCACTATGATCTTTTGTACGCTTGGTTTCTTCCACATACGACCATAGACTGAAGAGAATTGGGCATCCCGTCCGCTCTGCCATACACAAGCTTCAGATCGGTAGATTAGTAGTTGGGTGGGTGACCACCAGCGAATCCCTGCTGTTGTATGTTTTTGCCATTTTTGACGATCTCCGATGCTCCAAAATCCATATACTCCCTCATTCCAGAACCTCTTTATATACTGAATTTTTTTTATTTCGAGGGATTCTGCTTTGATTCTTTTTTTGATACTTGCATGTACTAGGAATGTCACAATGATTTGTTCGTACAATTTTGAATGTGACGTTCTTGATCTTGTCGAAGTCTTTCCAGACTTCTGTCACTTCGCTGAGGATGTACATGATATCTGATTCAACAAGCGCACTAAATATGCAAGCAATTGTTTGAGACAGTTGGATTGATTGAGATTGTTGTATTCATCATTATTTTGTCTGAGGATCCATCTCCACTGTATTTGAACAGATGACCGGGACCAGTCTCCCAGTCCAGTGTTACCAAGCACCATGGGCCGCATCAATTCAATCTCTTCTGTTTTAAGATCGCGACTATTCTAAAAGGCAACAAACCTATAGAAGGGGGGATTCAGAGTCGTATTCTTTTATGTCCTATCAAGAGCTCGCATGATCGAAAAGTCATGCCAGAATACCAAGATTCCCGGTGAGATGGTTCACTTCGTCACTGATGAGCTCAGTTCAACGGTAACCTAGCATTCCAGATCATCATGGCGTGTTAAGAATCTTAGTTAATAGTTTTTTCAAATGATGTACCCTTCCCATTAATTTCTACCTCGAAACTTGAAATGCAGATCAAATTTCAAACCCTGTGGTCTGTTTCAGCTTCACTAATCATCCAACTGTGCACAAGAAGCACTGTGATTTCTTTCACTTGCTACGGTGTCACGTAACATATGATATCATCTCTCAATTGCGAAAGAGCATCTTATCTCTTCTCTGACCAAGTTTGTTCTCCCACTTCTGAGAATGCAACAATCGTTGCGGGCGGGCCAAAAAGTTATCAAAGCACCAACAACTCTACTAGTCATACAGAACCCACAGGTGGACACTTTAAGATTCAAACCACCACCAAAGCTCCAGGACTATGGGGAAGTGGGAAGCCCAGAACTGCACAACAACGTTGCATCGATTAATCTCATCCCACTTTCAGCCTCTTATTCTCAAGAATCAAGATAAGATCTTGTGGAGATTTCCTACAGAAGTTAGATCTGTACATCATGCCCCACTCGAGTCTCAATTGACTTATCTCGAGTAAACTGATACCCATCTCCAAGCGAGAAGATTGTCCTTTGTATATATTCACCTGACGACCCCGTCAGCACGAAGCAAAAACTCGAACACCAGTGTATCCAGGTATATCTGCAGTCATCTTAGCTGAACTGAAATTTTGAAATCGAGGCAAAATGTCACTTCCAACGCCTCACGCAAGCGACGACAAGAGTGGGACGACACCAGCGACGGAAACCTCTACAAATATTCCAGGAGAGAAAGAAAATGTCCTCAAGAATGAGCACGACATCTCAGACACGGAGCATGCAGCGGTTATCATAAAACCTTCCCTTTGGACATGGAGGATGTTTCAGGTATACAATTGCAGAACCCGGAATTGGAAACTTTCAAGAATCAAGCTGATGGATAGTAGCTGTACGGATGTCTTCTGATCGCCATCTTGAACGCCGCTGTAAATGGGTACGATGGAAGTGTGATGAGTTCTATCAACTCATATGCTCAATATCGCGAGTACTTTGGCTTTGACTTGACTGCTGGAACACCTTCAACTGGTATCGTTTTCGCGATGTACGTAGTATTAACCCAAGTGATATCCACTTCCGTTAATTCCTTCTGAATGTTTCTAGTTTTACTATCGGTAATATTGTAGGGTCTTTCATTGCTGGTCCTTGCAGTGATTGGAAAGGTAGAAGGTGGGGCATGTTTTTTGGTGCACTTGTCATCATCGTTGGAACCATTGTCCAAGCTACCAGTACGAATTTAGCCGCTTTCATGATCGGTAGATTTATGCTCGGTATGGGTGCAGCTTTGGGTCCAAGTGCTGCTTTACCCTATGTTTCTGAGATGGCACATCCAGCATTCCGCGGTGCCATGACAGGTGTTTACACTACCTTCTATTGGATTGGAGCCATTCCTGGAACTTTCGGTATGCTCTTTGTACACTTCCATTTGTCCCGCTAATCTTTCTTCTAGTTCCATACGGCACAAGTTACATTTCTGGTGCGATGGCTTGGCGTATTCCGATCTGGTGTCAGCTCATCTTCTCGAGCATTGTCCTTATTGGATGTTTGTTTTTGCCAGAGGTTTGTCTCATTTATGTTTGTATAATTTCTGTGCAGCTTACATCAAAAGTCTCCAAGATGGCTCGTAGCTAACGACAAACACGAGGAGGCACTCAAAGTTATGGCCAAATACCATGGAGAAGGTAAGTAAGGGCTTGGAAGTCTGTGCTCAATTTCTGAACTTCTCTAGGCGACGAAAACAGCCCTCTCGTACAACTTGAGTTGCACGAAATGATGCTAGAAATTTCCAAAACCGGTGCCGACAAACGCTGGTGGGATTTCCGAGAGCTTTTCAACAATTCCGAAGTCCGCTACAGAACTATGCTGGTTGTCACTATCGCTGTCTTCGGACAAGGGTTTGGAAACGGTGCTGTGAGCTACTATTATCCACAAATGCTTGCTGGTGCTGGTATCACAAACAATCATCGACAACTTCTACTTCAGGGAATGCAATCAATTCTTTCCCTCGCCGGCGCCTGGATTGGTGCTGCATATATTGACAAGTGGGGTCGTCGGCCAACGCTGATAATTTCGTCCAGCATTATCGTCATACTATTTTCCATTGTCACTGGTCTGAATGCGACGAATCTCGATACTGTGGATGGTGTTCTCGTTGCCAAGAGTACTGCCCAAGCAAACGCTCAGATTGCAATGCTTTTCATATTCTCTTTTGTTGCAGCGGTTGGGTGGACTCCAATGCAGGGTTTGTATGCCGTCGAAGTCTTGCGATATGAAAGTCGGTCCAAGGGAATGGCCTTGTATACCTTGTGGACAAATATTGCCGGTTTCTACAATACCTTTGTGACAGGTATTGCGTTCACAGGGGCTGGGTGGAAATACTATTTCCTGCAAGACTATCCCCATGACAAACAGCTGAAGAGACAAAGCTAATCGATTTGCAGCTTTATCTTCTGGGATATTTTCATGGTGGTCTTCATCTATGTGAGAGCTTTTTCCAACATGATTTGTACAACCCACTGATCATCCTATTCTTAGTTCTTCTACGTTGAAACCAAGAACAGAACCGTAAGCAGATTCTATCAAAGTTATGTATAGGCAACTTGCTAACACACTCTATGCAGCTGGAGGAAATGACCGAAATCTTTTGTGCCCCGCACCCAGTCAAGTTCTCACTCCAAAAGCGGGTTCCTGGAATTCGCGGCGCTCTTCAGGATGCAGGAAAGAAAGAGGAAGAGATTGAGGTGTAGACTTAATCTACTGCATCCGCATGGTTTTGTAAAGCTTCACTGATGTGGTGGTGCGTTGGTCTGCCGAGAAGTACGAAGATCGGAATTTCAACCCTGGCAAAGGGGCAATACCCCACAGCCAAAAAGTACTTTTTCGTCGTAAATATCCCCAAGGGTTTCCTCATCTAACCCCAGAATAATAAGAGGCTTGTCGTACACTTTCCCGCAGTTCCGCAAATCGTGACAATGCATGTGATGACAATTCGGGATTAGTACTCACGAGAAAACAAGAAAAGCATAAACATAGAATTTTACGGAAGGGTTCTAGGAGCATACGAAACCGTTTTAATTGTTATTTTCATACTGCTATTCAACTAGGTGACGAATGCATCAACGAACCTCAGAGAAAACGCACCGCTATCCATGTCACCATCACTTTCTCGAAATGAAAATGCTATCGGACCGTTTCTGGATAAAGTATGACGAAAATTTTACGAACATGACTTCCTCCGAAAGAATCATGAGCAGACCTCGGACTGTCCACATCGAAAGGGCTAGGTATGGATTGGATACGTATTGAAGTTGCCCGGAACAACAGTCCAATTTTATTCAATGGCGGGAGCGGAGATGACTGGACCAGAACGATGGAGATTCACAAGAATTCTGCTTCGGATCTGGGGTATTGACATGGGTATAAATCGCCCACTTGTAACTTAATGCAGATCAGACATATTCCTTCCCAGAAGATGGGGAACTGTACCTAGCAGAGGAGCCGCTACCGGTAGGAATTTGGATGCTTTTTCAAAGTTTCACTATTTACAGATTCACGGAAAATTATTACTTTGATGTCAAACAAACAAATTGTAATATTTCCTCATAAATATGTTGTGCCTTTGCCTTTGAGCTCGAAAGTGCTGGGGCCAGCATGTCCCGAAGATTTCTATGCCATCTGCCGGGGAGAAATGATGGCGTGTAGCAAGCCACTTCGTGAAGTACTCATCATTAATTCTGTGTCACTAAAGCCCATGACTTTTGCACTTCAATCTAGGACCCAGACTTTGGATGTGGGGGTGAAGACATCCAGGAAACTTCGGAAGGGGACGTTCCGCAACAGCGGTCTCTTAGCGAAGCGGTCTTGCTTAGACAGGTCCGCACGTTCGGGACCACAACAAACTTCCTAACTATGATATTGATAATGATGTAAAATTTGTTCTAGTATCCAATTATAAGAGAATCAACTACAAAGCTTCAGACCTTCTTCAATTGTCCGATTTTCAATATCAACTTCACTCCGCCTCCCCAAGTTTCAGGTCATGGGATAAGTGTCAGAAGATATTGGGCTATGTCACTCTTTATTTTGTTTGATAGAGCTTCGAGAGAATTGAATAAAAATAATAAATCCTTGACTTTGGGCTTCATCTTCCCTAGGAGTTTGGTGGAATTAAAATGATATATTGCGGGGTCCTTATGTTTGATTTCCAAAGAACCGAGTCTGGAAACGAACACGAAGCAGACTTCAAAATGATTTGACTTGCACAACCCAAGACGAGTTTATCTTATCTATGAACCTAGTTTTAATATAATCAGCTAGGAGTCATAGAATATATGAGGGGGGAGGGTGAATTTCAATTCGTGGAGCGAGAATGCATTTTTGTTCTTCATCTGGCTAAAGTGAATGGCACAACTTCGTAGATGACCTGACCTGCTGAGCCCTACTTGATCACTAAAGATACGGATCTGGCTTATAGATCTGGTAAGATATCAAGTACGTATAAAAGAAAGGGTTTCGTGTCGTAGAAGTCCAGGTCACAAACGCAACGTTCCCCTCTCAAAACCATCAGTAACAAAACTAGCATCATGAAATCATCAATAATCTTCCAATTTGTTGCACTGCTTGCAATTTCAAATGCCCAACAAACTGTTTGGGGTAAGACATACTCTTGATCCATATGATTACTATCATTAACGAGCAGTTTGCAGGCCAATGTGGTGGAAGAGAGTGGACAGGGCTCACAGCCTGCGTCGCTGGGACTGCATGCCAGAGTCTAGAGTACAATCATCTGAATTCCACTACACTTTTTGAATATATGTGCTAATTTGATAATTTGAAATAGCCCGTACTATTTCCAATGTCGACCAGCAGCGACCTCTATCACGACAGCCAAGACTACCACCTCCACCAAGACCTCAATTTTGACGACTGCAACAGCAACAAAGATATCATCAATTACTACGAAGAGTGCAACTGCAACAACAACTAGTGGAGCTGTGTCATGCGCTTCTAACAGCCCGTTCAACGGTGGTAAATTTACATACCTCGGAACCAGTACGTCGTCTTTCCACCCATTTCAAAGGGATTTTCTAACGCATGTCCAGATATCGACGGATTCGAGTGGGGAACTCCCATTGATGGAACCCAAACAATATCTGTTGTTCAACCTCCGCTTCTCGAATACGGCGGCCAAGATGGTCCTGGACAGATGGCCCATTTCGTCGCCAATGGCTTCAATACATTTCGTCTCGCGGTAGGATGGGCATATCTCACAAACAGTGTTCCCAACGGCAATCTCTATGCGCCAAATCTCGCAAAATTCGATAAACTTGTGACGGCTTGTTTGAATACTGGTGCTTACTGCATCGTCGAGATTCATACATATGCTCGCTGGAACGGCCAGATCATTGGCCAAGGAGGACCTCCAAACTCTGATTTTGCGGCTCTATGGACCTCGCTTGCCAATCATTACAAGCTATATCCAAAGGTTATGTTTGGTGTCATGAATGAACCCCACACTAGTAAGTGTTTTCCGACGCGCCACCAAGGAGGAGCTCAACCCTAACACAATCCAACAGTTCCGAGTATCACCACATGGGCAGGCACAGTTCAAGCAGCAGTCACAGCCATCAGAAACACCGGTGCAACACAGATCATCCTTCTCCCAGGCGATCACTTCTCTTCAGCACTATATTTTATCAGCGACGGCTCCGCCGATGCCCTTCTCAACGTCAAAAACCCAGATGGCTCAACCACAAATCTCTACTTCGACCTCCACAAGTACCTCGACATCGATGGTTCCGGATCCCATGCAGAGTGTGTCCAGAACTTCATTGAGGAGGCCTTCCAGCCAGTGGCGTACTGGTTGAGATGCAAAGGTCGCAAAGCTTTGATCACGGAGACTGGAGGTGGAAATGTAGCTAGTTGTGTGAAGTACTTTTGCGAGTTGATGACTTTCTTGCAGAAGAACAGTGATGTTTTCTTGGGCGTTACAGGGTGGGGTGCTGCTATGATGACGACAGATTTTGCGACGAGCATGACTCCGTTTCCGGATGGGTCGGATCAACTGCTTGTGAAGCAATGTTATTATCCATATACACCATAGCTATTGAAGCTCTGAGATGAGGAGGACATCTCACTCCGAAAATAGTGGTTCTAGGAGGAGTTGCAGAAATGGTTCGGGATACAGAACTTGCATCAGTGAAAATTTCCAACAAAGCATGTAAACTGTAAAATTGAATAAGATAGAAAAACGCTGTCTTGAACCTGTTAGACCAAATCGTCTGGCCCTAGATGCTATTCCGTGGGGTATTTGAATACTGGCAAGGCTTGGCGCTCGCTTGAAGGTCTCATCAAAAACCACTCACGTAGATAGAAAACCAAATCACTAGATTGCAAGAAGTCTGGAAGAAGTCCCCCAAAAATTAAATGCTACCTATGCAGAGTCTGGACATGCAACATACCGTATGGAGTACGGTTTCTATGTATCAATCCTTACTTTGCGGCGGTGAGGATCTGCCAATTGACCAAGAGGCTATTCTCAGCACCGTCGGTGGCTGAGACACAGTAAGGTAAGCGATTGCTTCCATGCAGGAACCATAGGCTTCCCGCCATCCTTATTGGATTCTACAGGACATTCGTCTTCTTTTGGATAATTGTCAGAAGATGAAGCAGAGCTCTCCATATATGAGCGCATTTGAAAGAGCATGATAAGAAGCAACTGCACGTGCAGTGAGCTCGTATTGCTGTGTTCGTATACGAGTCCGCTCACAAC
>JBAMDN010000940.1:0-31655 GCA_037074945.1 Tetracladium marchalianum
ACACATCGTCAAAGACAACCCAAATCCCCCATCAATCGTCATTCTTGAAGCTAGGAAAGCAGCGTCTGGTGCAACAGGTCGAAATGGAGGACACGTGAAACCAGACACCTACTTTAATGTGCCAAAATACACAAAGTTGTATGGCCCCGAGATGGCTGCGAAGCTTGCAGCTTTCGAATCCTCACAAGTACTTGCTGTGAAGGAATTGGTAGAGCGAGAGAAGATTGACTGTGACTTTCATTTGACAAGGACTATTGATGTGTACTTGGATAAACAGACCGCGAAGGATACTGAAGCAGCTTACCGAGAGCTTGTCTCGGCTGGAGTGGTTGATATGAAAGATGTTGCTTTCACTCCAAAGAAGGATGCTGAGAGGGTATTTGCCTGCTTCTGTCCTTTCTGCAAATTTGTTTCTCTAACGTAAAGCCAGATCTCAGGAGTCAAAGGAGCTCACTGCTGTTTCTCCTTCACCGCTGCTCATTTATGGCCTGCAAAGTTGGTGCAACACCTTCTTGGATGGCTCATCGACAAAGGCGCAAACCTCCAAACGAACACTCCTGTCACGAAGGTCTCGTCGTCAAAAGACTCAGAGGGCCGATGGAGGGTTGCAACTCCTCGTGGCCCTATCCTTGCCTCGAAAGTGATATTCGCCACAAACGGATACACCTCTCAAATCCTACCGCAGTACGAGGACAAGATCGTGCCAGTTCGTGGGGTTGCAAGCCACATTGTTTCACCGAAGGGAAGGAAAACCCCACACCTCAATAATACGTACAGTCTGCGCTTCAGTCCGCAAGTATACGACTATCTCATCGCACGAGCTGATGGGAGCATTATTGTTGGCGGTGCGAGAGACCGGTTTTGGCAGGATAAGTCATCGTGGTTCGATAATGTAAATGACAATGAGCTGGTAGAGGCCACGAATGGGTATTTTGACAGGTACATGCAGAAGCACTTCAGAGGCTGGGAGGACAGCGGAGCCGTAACGCAGAAGGTTTGGACTGGCAGTAAGTGGACTTCGAACTTGAGAAGTTGCTGGCCAAACAGCTAACAATTTGTTTGCCAGTTATGGGATACAGTTCAGATTTCCTTCCGCACATCGGCGAGGTGCCTGGCGCTCCAGGTCAATTTATCATTGCTGGATTCTCGGGACATGGTATGCCACAGATCTTATTATTAAGTAAAGCTGTCGCGGCGATGATACGTGACGGTGCTTCGTTCGAGGATACTGGATTGCCAGGGGTGTTCAAGACGACGGAAAAGCGCGTCATGAGCAAAGAGAACCCGCTGGTTGACGGATTGCAAAATCTGTGGGAGCAACCTGGGAAGGCGAAATTGTAGATATTGCGAAATGTTGGATCGTTTCTCAAGGGAAAGTGAAGAGTAAATACTGGTCCTTATGACAATCAATAAATCTTGGGTCGAGCGCATCTTGACAACCACATTGAATTGACCGCATAATGTGAGTGCATGATCGAGATCAATATGGCTGGGGTAGCCAATCTCAATGTTGCCCTGGTGTTGTGAGAGAACAGAATAGCTGAGCAAAGGGGACTTCCTCATCCTCCATTGGCCAGGTATCGTGGAGAAGATACCAAGACACTAGACTGAATCTTGACAAGCGGGGACTGCAGCTGATGCTTCTGCTCTGCTTCCGTCTCTCAGTACACGAGGATCCAGATTCCGACCTTTGTTGTCCTATACTCCTTCGGCTAGCACATCGTCAAGCCAAAGAACGATGCCATGAACAATCAAGTGCCTGCCAGGCGACCGAAACAACGCAGGGTTGCCGAGTCTGAGAGACGGCGGGCCGTGAGAGCGTCAGTAGCCCAAGATCCCATTTTTGCCCACCAACCTGTGATGCTGATTGACCCAGATGCGATGGATGTCGGCAGCAAAAGGAGAAATGCGAGGGTGGTGTTCCCTGTCATAGATGTGCACGTCTCTATCGCCCGTGCGAGTTTTACGGCGTTCGAAATGGAGCCAGAGCCTCTGAAAACAGAAGGTTGGTTGGAAAACTCGGTATGATGAGGCCGCTCTTGCTAATTTACTGATACTCAGTTCTTCTCATGAGAATGTTAATGTTGCCGAGATTGTGGAGCGATCCAGGTACATGGAAAGACTCTTGAAGCATCACGTTCAAGGCATTCGCCTCGATACAGACAATCTCCGGGCCCTTGCAAAGGGACTTCCGGACAATGATACCTATCTTCAATCCGAGATGGAAGGACCCTCAAGTCCTAATCTCATGATGAATCAGGCTTCAAATGACGAAGAAGATATCACAATGGATGAAAAATTCACCGTGCAGCCTCTGGCACATAATGTGACACGTTTGTCTTCCACCCTTGATTCAAGTAACAATTGGCTAACGTCTAGGAGATTATTCAGGGGAGTTCTCATATTGGAATTTTTCAATGCGCATCAAGAAGTGGATTGAAGACTGGGGCTCAGCCGCAACCTCAGAAGTACGGACCTCGTACCATCATTTGCTTCAGAGGCTGATTGCAACAGGAGAATACAGAGACCTTCAAGGAATTCTATCGAGCCGAACATCTAGAATCATCGTCAGCGGACATCCTGGCAGCCGTCACATTCTTGCCTCCTCGCCATATTGCTGACTTTCTAGTCGCAATGTTTTTCAAACATGCCGAGACGAACTACTTCTACGTTGACAGAGCATGGCTCCAGATTGCCATGAATACTGCCTATGATGACCCGTCGCGCTTCACCAGCAAGGATTCGGGCAAAGTCTGCTCCATGCTCACCATTCTTGCCATTGGTACTCAATACGCATATCTCGACTCTACCAACTCGAAAGGCATTGCTTCGAAAACGCGTGCCCCAAACACAACCACTTTCTCGGAAGATGAAGTCGGGCGAAAGTTCTTCCAGCAAGCGTCGAAATTGATATCTGACGTAATCACGGTAGCTTCTCTTGAAAGTGTGCAGGCTTGCCTTCTTATGGGACTTTATACTCTCCCTCTTGATGCTTCGGGATTGTCATACATATATCTCAATCTCGCAGTCAAGCTTGGGGTGCAAAATGGGATGCACAGAAAGCAGATTGGCAACGAGTTTGATCCTGCGATAATTGAGTTGAGGAATCGTGTTTGGTGGACGGCTTTGACGATCGAAAGGAGGGTCTGCATTTTACATGGAAGACCCATATCAATCATGCCTGCTGATGTTGATGCTGACGAACCCGTGCATCAATCAGATTTGATCTCTCCTCCCGCGACGTTAAACATTCCGAACATGCTCATCACCATACGTTTAACGAAGTTTCTCGAAGAGTTTGCGACCCAAGTGTAAGTATCAAAATGTTTTACTCTGTATGTTCTCTCACATTGGCTAATTGAATAGTGGCATCCTGCGCCGTTCCCCAAAATCCGCACAAATCGAAAATCTAAGAAAATTGGCACTTCTCAAGGACGGAATGGTTCAATGGTGGTCTTCGATGCCAGGAAAAATCCGAGACTTGGATGCAACGCCCTCAGAGAACCTCTTCCGGCCGGAAATGCACCTCAAACTCGAATACTGTCTCAGTCGAATGTACGTTGGACGTCCTTTCATGTTCAGTCGCGATTCTGGTACGAGTCCGTCCTCCGATATCGACATTGTTGGTCGCGTTGCCACCCGAATCTCGACTCGTGCAGCTCTGGTCGACGATTGTGTTCAAGCGGCCATCGAAGTAATCAATATCTGCCAGATGCTCCGAGATAATGTTGGTCTTGCGAGAGCATCTTATACAGAATTCAGTTCTTGTCGCGCTGCACTTCTCGTCATCATTGCCCAGTCACTGCACAAGAGAACAGGAGATCTCAAAAAAGCCTTATATGTCGGCATGGGAATGATCAGAACTATGTCGGCAGGCGGGGACTCGGCGCAGTCAGAGGTGTCATTAATGGAGGCTTTCGAAAGAGCCATTTCACGAATGGATTCTTTTGCCGAAAAAGCAAAAGACACCATAACAACTGAGGGTTCAGCTTACGATCGTTTCAAGGATTGGGAACAGCTCTGGAAGAATGACCCTGTTGCGCCAGGTGCATCAAATCTGACCACACCGCTGGCTAGTCCTAACACTGCTCTCGACCACCCTAGCATCCCGCTCGGCAATCCAGCTGCTGCTTTCTTCGGGTTGGACGATTTCTCGTTTTCTTACCCACAAGTTTTAGAAGATTTTTCGACGATACCCACATTTGAATACAACTTCGATGGAAATTTACCACGAAACAATTGGAGTCCCATGTAATGTTCAACGAAGTTAATCCATTCATCTGATTGGGGCCATAACCAACAATCAATTCTCGCTCCCGAAGCCATGATATCAACACCCAAAATCAAATCCACAAACGCAGTTACTAGCTCCATTCTCATCGAAGTGACGCAAATTCACTTTCAGCCCCTATGAACTGAAGACTTTCTCAAGAGCACCGATCAGAGTGGGGACTACAATAACAATTAGCGTATGGTTCTCTTGATGGGCACAGCTAGACATACTATGATCCTCCTCAAAGATCAACATTGGTCGCAGCCGCACGGTATCAATCCCGCAGGATCCAATATTGACGCCTAGCGACTTCATTTTCTTCAAGAGAGCACCCGATTCTGTCGTATCGAATGCAATATATGTTCTGACAATCATTAGTCGAAGCTTGGCACTGGATTTCACGAAATCATTACCCTTGTCCTTTGCCACGAAGGTTCTTCATGCGTGCTGGGTATTGCGCTGCCAATTTTTCCAGCTCAATGTAGAGAACTGTGCCCACTCGCGCCTGTCTACTTGTGAGTATCAATTCTGAGGGTCTTTTTGCCTTTACTTACACATTGCTCTACTAGTTGTTTTTCGAGAATCTCGGTGATGACAGCATTGCACATAATTACACGAGCTGCATCGCCCATCCAGCTACGTTGTGTTAGCGATAAAACACCTAGAAGATTAAGCATAACTGTAACCTACGTGTTGAATTGACGATAGGCTTTGTCGGGACGAAGCATAGCATCAGAGAAAAAGTACCCAGCAGTTTGTGCTTTTTTTGAGAAAGTGACGATATCAGGTGGTGAAGTCAAATTCCAATGCTCATGACCCCAGAATTTTCCAGTCGCTCCAAATCCTGCTTCGATCAGCATAATTCTGAAGACATCCGGCATCACAACTTACCAGTTTGAACTTCATCGACAATCATTACGACGTTTTGTTTTCTCGTAAGGTCACGAAGTCCTTGGAAAAATGCAGGAGATGCATGGTTGTCTCCACCTTCGCTTTGGATTGGCTCGACGATAACTGCTGCAACGGGGCAATGCCTTTGAAAAGAAGTGAGCATCAGTTGAGTCGCATGGAACGAGATCACAACTTACCATGAACCAATCAACTTCTCAACCTCCGCCAAAGACCTCTTCTCCTCGGCTTCGTTCTCGGCCGCGAACCTCTCAAGAGGATATCGCAAAGCTGGAAAGTCCGCCTGGGGCCAGTTGAATGCTGGGATATCTAGCTTGTGCACTGCCTTTGAGCGGGTCGTTGACAGACTTCCGAATCCTCTTCCGTGAAATGAGTTTCTGAAGCTCAAGATAGCCAGCTCAGGCGATCCGGGTTTAGCGTTGTTTAAACAGGAACTGATATCCTCGTTTGACCATTCCACGCCTTCCCCTCGTTGTCTTCTTTGGTGTAGCATGAATGCCGCCTTGTATGCGAGTTCATTGGCCTCTGATCCAGATTGTGCTGTGAATATATTGTCCATGCCCTTTGGTGCAATGCGCATGAGACCATCGCGGAGTAAGCTGAGCCAGTTCTGTGCTGGGAAATTGCCAATTGCTGGTCTGTTCACAAGGGCAGAGATCATCTCAGGGGACTGCGCGGCTTTGGCGAGTGTTGCATTGTTGTACCCGACAGGAATAGAAGCGATCTGTGCATAAACATCCAAGTATCTGTTCCCGTCGACATCAACGATACTAAAACTTCAGTAAGACAAATAGAAAATCGATATTCATCAATCGAAACACATACTACGTTCCTGAGGACTTCTCATAATCGACCACGAATTGTACAGCTCGTGCATCGAAGAAAGTATCGAGTTTCTTGACAGTTGCCTTGGAGATAGGACCTGGAACCTCAGTGGTCACAGTATTCAGAAGGGTTCCTGGCATGATTGCGAGTGTTTTTGGTTTATTCGTTTTGTTCTGCGCTGTGAATTGAAACAAGTGCAGTTGTGTTAATAAGGCTGTTGGAAAGCCTTCAACATATATTCGGGACTGGTCTCTTGTTGACGCTAGACGGAGTTCAGATCGGAGCGTTCTTTTTTCTTCGAGGCAATTCCGATCCTTGCTAGCACCCGGAAAGTCAATCAAAAATGCCTCGAGGGTTGCATGCCATTTGTTGTTTCTGGGGAAGCCGGTCCGGGTCCACTTTTTTCGCACGCTCAGCACCGGCATTCAGCAACTTTGTGACCTGGCGGTTTCTTACGGAATCAGAATTACAATTCCATGATAAGATGTTTACTTCTTCCATTCTTGATTTTTATTAATACAGCGACCTAGAATGAGCATGAACGTTGACTGAGAAGTGTTCGTCTCATCACGTGACGTCAGATCTTGTTTACTTGGATTCTCTTTCGACATAATGCAAATCTCACACAGAATTACAAAGGTAATCTTAAGAAGCAGACTTCAAGAGTTGTACTGATTATCCCAAATAGTTATCGAAGCCATCTCTGCTTCGTTCTACATGTTATGTGAATGGAGAATGGGTTTCGGCAGCGTCTGGGAAGACTTTTAAAATTGCTGGTGAGTTTGGCGGAACATCTGAATCGTAACAAATAGATTTTGATGTGCGAACAGATCCCGCTACTTCCGAGGAAATCGCAACCAACCCGGAGTTTGATGCAAAGGACACGGAATCTGCGATCGCTGCGGCATCGGTCGCTTTGAAGACATATCGCAAGACAACCCCTCGCCAACGCGCACAATGGCTTCGAAAATGGCACTCTCTCATGATGGAAAATATCGAGGACCTCGCTGCAATCATCACAGCGGAAAATGGAAAGCCAATAGCTGATGCAAAGACCGAAGTTGCCTACGCCGCTGGGTTTTTGGAATGGTTTTCTGAAGAAGCCCCTCGTATCTACGGGGACACCATATCGCCCAGTAACCCCAATCACAGACTCATGACGTTGAAGGAGCCTGTCGGTGTTTGTGCCTTGATCGCACCATGGAACTTTCCCGCTGCTATGATTACACGCAAAGCAGGGCCTGCACTAGCAGCTGGATGCACAGTTGTCGTGAAAGCTCCGGCAGAGGCGCCACTGACTGCTCTAGCACTGGCAGAACTTGCTCATCAAGCAGGCATCCCAAAAGGAGTCGTCAACGTGATCACAGCTTTGGACAACACTGTCGAGGTGGGCAAAGTCCTCACAACGAGTCCAGCAGTGAAGAAGGTTTCATTCACGGGCTCGACAGCTGTGGGACGTTTGTTGATGAACCAGTCATCTTCAACCCTGAAAAAGCTCTCTTTTGAGCTTGGAGGTAACGCTCCATTTATTGTATTCGAGGACGCAGATCTGGACATCGCTCTCCAAGGCTTGATCGCTTGCAAATTTAGAATTTCCGGCCAAACATGCGTATGTGCAAACCGCATTTTCGTACACAGCGCAATTTACGACAAATTCGTATCTATGGTTGTGGAAACTGTCAAATCTTTCAAGATTGGAAACGGATTCGAGGAAGGCATTACTCATGGTCCCTTGATTCATGAAAGAGCGATTCGGAAGGTTGTTGATCATGTTCAGGATGCCCTCAAGAAAGGAGCACAGTGCGTGTACGGTGGGAAGGTCTTGGGTGATCTTGGTTCAAACTTCTATGACACCACAATTTTGACGGATGTGAATCGCGATATGCAGCTTTTTGGGGAGGAGACCTTTGGGCCTGTGGCTGCCTTCTTCAAGTTTGAGACCGAAGATGAGGTTGTCGAGTTGGCTAATGCATCTGAAGCCGGTCTCGCCGGTTACTTCTTTTCCAAGGATGCGAGTAGATGCTGGAGGGTTGCCGAGGCACTAGAAGTTGGTATGGTCGGTGTTAATACTGGTTAGTTTGGGTGAATCTTGGGTCTTAGTACAACAGCTAACATTTAGACAGGTGCCTTGAGTGACCCCGCAGCACCGTTTGGTGGTATTAAGCAATCAGGGTTCGGAAGAGAGGGCAGCAAATATGGTATCGATGAGTTTTTGATTACAAAAATGGTCATGACGGGTGTGGGTCGTTGAACAATTACAACGACACATACAAAAATCTCAAATTAACCATCTATTTTCGCTTCCGTGTGTAATTATGTCAAAATTGGCGACCCCGCCTTGCTGATCAAGTAGAGTCTGGCACTTGTCTCTCATTCTACCATTCCCAGATCTATGACCTTAAAACGTCAAAAATAGCTCCCGAAACTGGTACAGTGTTAAATGATCCTCCCATATGAACAGTCAATTTTTCCTCCTAATTAGCACACAGTGGCGATTGCGCCTATTATATGTACTATCTCGTCGCGGGGGAGAGATATAGAAGGCGGAAGAGGTTAAAGAGAAAGCGAGAAGAACGCACTAAGAAGTAACTAGGATAGTTTTAGTGTATTATATTCGTCTGACGAGCGAGAAGGAGAGAGAAGCTCTCCTTCTCTAACTAACTAGCTATAGATGCCTAGATGCCTAGATCATCATGTGATCAGGTGAGGTAGCTGCGTGCCCCTAACATTATACCTTCCGCAGCTTCCTTCTCGCCCGGCCACGCCAGCATGTCAGCAGCCGCCCAAATAGCACCAATTGGATTTGCAATGCCCATTCCAGTGATATCGACTGCTCTGGCTCGAACATAGAAGGATAAGATCTTGTAGGATCCAAATTCGCCGAAGAAGCAATCTCAATCGAACCTGCAAGCGCAGCAGCTAGATCTGGGAGAACATCAATGTGCAAATTCGTTCCTACGACGGTGTCCATTGTCGACGGCTTCTGAACCATGCGAATTTTCATTGCATCCACAAGCTCTTTGTCCCATTTCACGTCAGGATTCTCCAAAGCGACCTCCGCTGCAATCTCATCCCAAAGCACTAACCCATGCCTCAACGCATTCGGCTTCAAAACCACTGTCGAATACTTACCTGGTCGCTGTCTAGCTGCCTCGAATGCAAATTGCATTACTCTGCTCACACCATGACGATTGTAGATAGTTGTTTCTGTGGCCACCTCCCAGTCTTGTTGGCTGTGAGAGGGTCCTCCATGGCCAGAGTATTCCCCTTCACTATTCTCGCGCACGAGGAGCCAGTCCAGCTGAGAGGGTGGGATTTCGAAAAGAAGTGGTTTCGTAAAGCATCTAATGGGGCGAAAGTTGGCGTAAAGTCGCATGGGTCCGCGCATTTTGAGGAGAAGTCCCTAGAGGGAAAGATGATCGGGGATATCTGAACAAGAGGTAGTCAGCATTGAGGATTTCTCATCTTGGGTCCAGACAAAAAGATGATTTGTCTTACCTTGGCACTAGCGGCTCCAAAGAGGATAACATCAAGAGTTTGAGAGTGGTGAGGAAGTCAGATGGAAGGTATGAGGCCGCCTCTTTGTAGAATGCCATGCCCCATGGGAGGTGGGTGACTTGGAGGTCAAAATTGTTTGCTGTTGTCTCAAGACCTCCAAATCGGCTGAAACAATTTCAATGCCGATTCCATCGCCAGGAATGGCTGCGATACGATACGTCTTGGACGTTGTGTGGGATTTCTTTGCTATGTAAACAAGCAACAAGCGAAAGTGAGAAGACACGTGATGTTTAAGTTTCTCAGTTCTTTCAAATCAATTAAATTTTGAGCATATGACAGAGCATCATTCTAACACAACTCCAACACTGTCCTATTGTTACATTGTACCTACATTGATCCGGTCTATTCAAAATTGTAACCGGAAATCCGATTCTGAAGTGCGTGTGTATCACTCTGACCATGATCACTCATCACTGTACCCTTCTTAGTGAGCAAGAAGATCCATTTCCGGTCCATTGAAAAAGGGGCGCAAGAAAAGGCCGGGAGTGAAGGAGCTGGATAACAGTGTACTTGCACCGGGCCGGTGTACCTCCCGGCCCTGCTATCGCATGCATGTCAATTGATTGGGCTATTCGAGTCAGGGTTCACCACTAGTCCAGGATGGGCATTCGAGGCGAATTGCTAGTCATTCATTTTGTCGGATAATGAGAACTCACCCACAACTTCGAGGGTTAGATTTTGCGGGGGGATTAGATTGTTTTTTAGGTGTCTTATCCAAATCACCCCCAGATTATGCTTTATCTTCCTCTATCTCTAGGCAGGCCCACTTGACTGACATTGGCTATCTTATTGTAAAGAACGCGTGTTCCTGTTTGTAGGCAAGCGAGCAGAAATCCATCCCTGCTGCTGATAAGGTTGGAATGTTTTGGACGTTCGGGAAAGTTGGTACAACGCTCTTGACATGCCATTCGATATGATCACTTGAGACGATCATCTCTTATGATAGGGTATTAGGATATATAACACTGGACGTCGTCTCTAGGTTTCTTTCCTGTTCATTCGTACATTTAACTCATTCTGTAATTAGCTCGAAGTCATTCAAGAATCCTCCCAACTTCCTTGCAAAATGGTAGACATTGTGCAAGTCAAGGAGTCGAGGTCCAACATTATCGACATCAAGGTAGAGAATCCGATGCAACAATGTCAATCGTTTCCCGAGAAAGTTGAAGTGTCAGAAGAAGAGCTTGAGCTTGCACTGGCTCTTCAGAACTACGTTCCTAACACTGAGGCAGAGAAGAAGCTTGTTCGCAAAGTTGACTTCATCATGATCCCCACCGTCTGGTGGATGTACATCTTGGCCGTTTTGGACCGCTCCAACATCGTGCGTTTACCCCAGATTTAGTCTGCCAGGACCTGCCGTGCTAAAAACACTAGGGAAATGCAAGGATCGCAGGCATGGCCGTTGAACTCGATCTGAATGACGATAGTAAGATATCAACAACCGATTTAGACGTATCACTAACCACCGAACAGGATATGCACTCGCATTGTCTATCTTCTTCATCGGCTACCTATGCTGTGAAGTCCCATCCAACCTCCTCCTCACTCGCGCCCGTCCTTCTTGGTATTTATCAGGAATTATGGTAGTCTGGGGTGCGTTATGCGCATGTATGGCAACCCTCAGATCGTATAGTGGATTGTTGGCTCTTCGTTTCTTCCTCGGTTGTGTTGAGGCTGGATTCTTCCCTGGGGTTTTGTTCATCATGTCCTGTTGGTACAAGAAAAACGAGATTGGTAAGTTGTACGACTTTCAACGAAAATATGTAACTAATAAGGATGTATAGGAAAACGATTTTCTATCTTCTACACAGCAAGTGTCTTTGCTGGTTCTCTGGGGGGTATTATGGCAGGAGCTATTACGGGTCATCTAGATGGCGCACATGGCATTGCGGGATGGCGCTGGCTCTTCATCATTGAAGGTGTTATCACCATCGCTTTTGCTATCTGCGTATTCTTTATCCTTCTCGACTTCCCCGAAAATACCTCTCGCCTCTCACATGAAGAGCGTCTTCTTGCAGTCACGCGAATTCTCCACGATAAACAAACAACTAGCGCCCGTCATGGCATCAAACTCACTCATTGGCAAGCATTGAAAGCCTCCCTGGCTGACCCTCGTACATATATCATGACCCTTCTGGCAATTCTCAACCTTGGATCTACTACAATCGTTTACTTCATCCCCACTATTGTGCGCGCCGTCGGCTACACAGCAACTACTGCTCAGTGGATGACTGTAAGCACTCTCTTCTCTGGAATTTAAATCAAAGATGTTAATTTATTTCGTAGGTACCAATTTACATGACTGCTGCTGTCATGTTGATTATTCTCTCATACACTGCCGATCGCTTCAACGATAGACGCTGGCACATTGCTGCTATGATGTCTGTCGGTCTCATCTGCAGCATCATATGCATCGTCAGTTCCAGCGCGACAGCACGATATGTCATGTTGTGCTTCTTTATTGGTAGTTTGTACACTGCTCTGCCATTGATCTTGACCTGGACTACCCAGATTGTAGCTCTTCCTGCCGAAAAACGTGCCTGTACAATGGCATTTGCTAACAGTGTCGGAAATTTGGCATCTGTCTACGGAAGTCGACTTTGGCCATCGAAAACCGGTCCCCGTTACGTTATGGGATTCTCTGTTGTGTCAGCGTTCTTGGGATTAGGTGCCATTCTTGCTGCGCTCATTCCCGTGATTGTAATCTATTTGCCAGCTGAGGGTCGCACGAAGGCCGAAAAGGAGATTTTGAAAAGGGAAGAGATTCTTGTCAATACCCAGGAGGAATTCCGAAATGCTTAAAGTACGGTGGAGATGAGTTGTGCTATTGTATATTGGGGTTTTGGGGGTTCGGGACTCTCAATCGAGAAATAGAGGGAAGACGAGGAATGTCAATATTATGTTGTATTTCTGTACTGACACAAAATTGACCAACTGATCCTTTGAATGAATGAGCATACCAAGAGTCGCACTCAGATATTGTTATCTTGCTGAAGGAGCTGAAGTGTTGAATGTACGAGAGTTAGTAGGCTGGGTGAACGAAGGTGGCATTTTGTGTTACAATTTGTGTCGCAGTTGTCATAGCCACGTGACCTCCTCCTCCAAACAAAACATCTGCAATACTATTTCCAATCTCACTTCCACCTCACCACGCTTGAAAAATTCCAGCCACAGAAGACGCCCAAGGCATGCTAAGAGGTGTTCTGAGTCCCCACCCCCCCCTTCCGGCCACCATTTATACTAAAAACAGCTATTTCGGGGTATCTAATTATCTCTTTACGAAAGCTTTATTAATTCACTTAAAATGTTAAATATAAGATCTTTCTATAAACATAACTTAGTATAAAAATTATATAAAAGTTTAGGCGGCGGTGTAAGGGGCCAGCCCTTTGGGTAAAGCGCGGGTGGACCCACGCTCTCTTGGCTTGACGCTTGGCACCCGTTCATTTTCTTCAGGACTCAGCGTAGGACCTATCTTTCTCCTTTATCGAACTTGTTGGATACCACATTAAACTCCTGCGTATGCGCCGCTCTCCCGTGACAGGCGGTAGGGTTAGGGCTTAAAGTTCTGAAAAGACGTCGATTTTACATGTTAAATTAAGACCTTAATAACTTTAGTATAAAAACTACTAAAAACAAAGCCTAAATTTATATAAGAAGCTTATATAATAAAGATCTTAGACTTAAAATTAAAAGTTAAAATAAGAAGTAGTTATCGTCTTTGAAAGTAAAACCTTTTTACAGGGGTTAAAAAGTACCTACTTTTAAAGTTTACTTAAATAAATAATAACTAATTACTAATGACTTTCTCTTAAAATTTTAAATCTAAGATCTTTATTATATAAGCTTCTTATAGAAGTTTAAGGTTTAATTTAGTTAAAATTAAAACTTTTATAAGAAGTTTATATAATAAAGATCTTAGATTTAAGGATTTAAAGAATTCTATAAAGCTTAAGTAGAGATATAGATACCCCGAAATGGCTGTTTTTGGTGTAAATAGTAGTCGGAAGGGAGGGGTGGGGACTTAGATTAGAGCACCACAACAGTTTGTGGATTGACCTCGGCAACGGCTGTAGTTAACTAGTCCGAAAGGCCCAGAAGATCTATTTAAGACCTATTGTGGCCCTCTTGATGAAAACCTGAGTTTAATTCTATGTAAGAAACAACTTGATCAACCGACTTGGCCAGCTCAACTGTATTTGCAATTTCTTCTTGGAGAGCCATCACTTTAGTTTGAGTCGCCACCCCCTATTCCGGATACCCCACCAAAACGTCCTCCGTATCACCACTCTGACTTAAAAAATTAATATCTTTTATAACTTTGAACTAATTCTCTTGAAGCTTATAATTCGCGTTGTAATTATAAGAAAAACCAAAATACCGAACATAATATTATAGGCTCGCTCGATACGATAGAAAACAGTAATTCACTGCACAAACCTATTCTAGAGTAGGGTAATTATACTAAATTCAATACTTCACGATCGATTAAAACATAACGCCAGCTATTGTGACGTAGCCAAATACTTACAAAGGGTTCCGACTATAATAGAGGAGCGATTTGCCAAGTGGGTATTAACCAAGGAAGCTCTCGGCTATAATATTACTCACACGTAAATAAAGGTCTTCGGACAGTGACTCTGAAAGCTACAAGGTGATAATAGGCCACTGGGAAAGCGAGAGGCACCGAGGTTTCTATTACGGCATCCGATTTTCAAGACGAAGCCCTGACCGTCGAATTAAAAATTCTTGTTCTAGCTATTCTACAGTCTTTGATAACTACTAATTAATATTTGTTAAAACTAAGGTATGATAAATATACACGTATAATAAGGATCCTCTATTTTGTTCTTTATCGAGTTAATAATATAAATTCCGTATAACTTCTTTTCTTTCTTACGAAGGAAAAGAAGTTATTACTATATACCTAACATTATAGAGCTCGTACGAAGATATAACCGTCTTATAGTAGATCCTAAACAAATGTCCTATAGTAGAAAGTGTTAAACCGCAACACACTACTGTCCCTGTTAGAACTTGTGCCAAGAGGATATCTATGATCTGATATCCCAACCGCTCCACTACTACGTGGAGCTAGTTAAACAACGACCATAAGCTCGTTATCTTAACAAAAAGTCCCTTTACATCACTTTAGCAGATAGCTTAGATGGAAACATAATTAAAACCCTAACTACCCACTCTTACACTAGGTAGTGATACTATCTAAGCAAACGATAATAGGGAGTATAAATCTTAGTATGTTTTCTATTTAACTATACTACGCTCGTCCGTCCGACTTCTGTCTTGTCCGAGCAGTGCCTTCCTCTCGCGTTACTCCAGTCACTGTAACTCTTCGTGCCTTCCTCTCACACCCTCAGATGTTGAATCTGTTGCTTCTCTACACAGTACGAAGAAAACGGAGAATCAAGGTTAGCCCTCTATCCCCAAATTAAAAGAAAAACGAAAACAATCAGTAAAAGCAGTCAGACGAGCGTCTGGTTTTCCCATTACACATCCCTTTGCACCTTCTTTCTTCCTCCGCCTCCCCTTACACATACCCTGGGATGTTGAATCTTGTTACTACTCGGTGTAGTAGGTAGGTAAAAGGAAGGACACATAAAATCTCATTATCAGCACCTGTCCTTCCCACAGACAGCCACACTCTTTCTCTTCGAAGGCATTCGTTCCAGCTAGTGTCTTAATGAACGTAACGACATTGCCATTAGTGGATGCGGCCTCGGATTTCGTTCCCAAGCTAATCTAAGCTTTTCTGAACGCTCGGCTTGCAATTGAAGTTGCTCTGGCGTTGCTGCTTTTGCTTCGCTTTTTGAAGTTGTGGCTGAAAATGATCCAGCATCTCCAGAGATGTTGTAGTGCGTTCCTGGAACAATGTAGTCGTGAGCCGCGCCTGCTGAGCCGACAATTAACTGGATAGTGCCAAGGGCAAGCCCCAACACATTGCTACTTGTGAAAACATCTGGATCTGTGATGGCTACCACGGCAATATTGAAACCAACGCTGAGCAACGGACCGACGATAGGTATAAACCCCAATCCAAATTCACACAAGCCCTCAAATATGTTCAATATCCAATTGTCGAATTCGTACGGCGCCCATACCAAATCAACACCAAAGTTAGCCGAAACTACATTAGCAAAGTCCATCTCACGATCGAAATTGATGGTGCTAGAAGCATTGACACTTTGGACGTTTTTGGCCTCAGTCAGCCATAATATCTCGTCTCCAGAGTTGGCTGGTTGGTATAAAGCTTTGTCGGGATTTCGGAGCTGAGCGGGCAGAGAGAGATAGTAGTATATAGCTGCCAGATCAATGCAAAGAGTTTTGTTCCAATCACCCTTACCTAGCCCTAATGTATCATGGGTGATTATTTCGTGACGACTACTGGAGCCAGATGGATAAGCGAAACTGATGCTGGGCCTAAGGCGGAAATCGACCATGATGTAGCTACATAGATCTGGGAATGCCGGGTCCCGTTCAAACCCCAAAGGGAAGTATATGGCTCGAACCTGAGCATTCAAGTCCTACAGCCGTTAGGAGCTAGCTTGACGATGAAGTACACGATGTTGGGGCGGACATCATACCAAAAACATGTATGGCTCAAGCCCCAGTTTAATTGGCATGAGACACACTTTACTTGGCCCACCACTCTCCCAGTCCCTGATCTCGTTGGCGTTCTGGTTGCATTGAAGTGCATGCATACGTTTGATATTCGTTCCCGCCTTCTCATGACCGAAGCTGATCCGCTATAGAAAATTAGTAATGATGTATGCTCACTTCAACTGGCCTAGGAGTAGGCGTTGATTGCTGAAATCAAGAAACCCTAAGCATGTTTAGAGGGAAGAGATCCAACATCATACCTGGTAATCCCAAACTCCGTAATTGGTGTTCCACGCTTGGGGATCAATTGAAGTTACCTCAGAGCGTGGGTGGTCAAAGCCTGGTGGCTTCGAGCCGGCTACCTGATCCGACCAGTGGTACGCAGACTGACACTGGTTCCAGACAATCTCTACGAGAGCGTTTCCGTAGAAGGATATCTTGCTGCTAGCATCAAACCCGCTAGCGTGCTTCAGGGCGCTCTTTTTGAAAAAGACCTCGCCTTCGGGGTAGGGGAGAGCCATTGTTGGAATTAGAAGATGAAGGACTGTGTTGTTAGATTGGGATGAGATGGTGGTTTTGGGATTTGATTGAAAGAAAAGTGTAGGGTTGAGAATCAAGCAGTACCAGATGAGCATGTTATGAGAACGGAGGAAGAGGTTATTTATAGGTTTCACAGGTTCTTCTTTTGATTCAAGATTTGTTACCCACTTTTCTAAGCCATACAAAGTTGAGAGAGAATACACAAAATGAGATTGGAAGAGCTTCGTTGAAATCGATAAAACAATGTGCTCGAGCACTTGTTCAAGCACCTTGTTACACCGCTTCTCGTGTCCTGCTACTGCAGTGTAACGCTTTAACATATAATTAGCTCATCCGTTATATATAACTTAAAAAGAAAACACATCCTCATTCATCCTCATACATATTATTCGAGCCATAGGATCCGCATTCATCCTCACACATATTATCCGAGGTAGCTGATCTTGAAAGAAAAGATAACATATGTGGGTGTGTTTTTTAGAGAAGAATATGCTCTAACTGAAAGCGGCAGATTTTAACGACCACTAACAAATAAAGTTAACAGCTTTTGCAGATAGTCATTGAGCTGATGAGAGCCCTTGTAATCATGTTCTTTGCGTTTTAAGAGGCGTGGGGTGAGCATCTAGGGAGACTTATGACATGTGAAGAAACAAATTACAATCTTGCTCCTGACAACACAAAGATATAGTTGAATTTTTCTACACTTGAACTGATAATTCAGTAGTACTTCATAGTACTATTTTCCGGAAACCTGAATAAAAATCCTCTTGTAAACAAAAATACTAGGTTACGTTGACTTGATACTGTAAATGCTCTTTATGCTTTTAAAGTGTCAAAGGTAACAGATGTTATGGTGCAAGAATTGGTTAATAGATTGCAACCGCATCTTTCTTTATCAAGTCATGGGATTTTTTATTTCTCACATAGGATAAGTGGCGAGGGTTTAAAGCTGTGTTACCTTGATTAGCATGTTAGTTTTAACATATGGCAACATCTTTTGGCTTTCCAAAGGTCCTGTCTACTAAATCCCACAGAGCTACAACTTAGGCCCTTGTAAATGTGACGAGTCAAATGTGTCCCTACGTAAGCAAATCTCTCTATTCCATTTATTGCTAAATCGCAATGTGGGGGTGGCAGAAGAGTCCACATGATGGCTCTGTTGAAAAAACGAGTCTTCGGTCATTATTTGGCTAGCTCTATGTAGCACTACAGCTCACTATGAAATTGTGGAGCGCTGTCGCTTCCGGTCTAGTAAGGGGCAGCACTCGTAGATAGAGGTGAAAGCTTCTTATTTTCTGTTGAGAAGCTCGTCAGTCAATATGATTCCCCTTCTGCCACTGCAAGATTTCTTATAATAAAAGGCTCCTTAATATGTTGAAGATATGTAGTCTTACAGCATATGATTTAACTTATCATTTGTCAAGAAAATTAGAGTCCCCTTCCTACTCTTCCCTCCCTATTTACTCTGTGGCGTGGCAAGGGTTTGACAGGGTAGATTGTGTGTGCAAATGGTTGTGCCAGCCTGGCCACGCTACACTCTAAACCCGCGGGGGGCGGGGAGTGCACATATTCCTATTAACCATGGAAGACTCTAGCGAATCGGATTAAAGCCTCCTCGGTATCTTGCATCTAGATTAAAGGCAAGATTTCAGCTCATGCATAACATCAAGATTGGTCACATGCTATTGTATGTCAAGCCTAAAGACAACTTTGGGGCCTAATTAAAGAATAGGGTGGAACTAGGTGAAAGTTCGCCCGAGGTGGCAGGGAGTTAGTAAAGGTATCACCTAAAACCCGCATTCTGTATGCGCAATACCGAAATTACCACGCCCTACATTTATTAGTTTCGACGTAGCTATTATAAAGGTGATTCCGGGAGAAAAGGGGATCTTAGACGCAAGAAGAATCCTTGTACATATGATCCCAGGAAGGCAGGTACCCACTAGATGGTACACCGACTCCGAGGAGCTCTTTCCTCGATGAACCGAGCTCCTACTCCACCTTAAGTCACCCACCTTTCCGGCCACCCTTATTCCAGTCACGTTGTTTAAATTACCCACTTTATATTTAGCACTGAATAAAATTATACTCTCCGTCAAATTACTCTGGAGCGTGGGAAGGGTTTCACAGGGTAGATAGTATGTGAAAATGGTCGTGCCAGCCTGGCCACGCTACACTCTAAACCGGGGGAGAGTAACGTTTCTATGTCATATAATTCCCGATAGATTGATATTCACCTGCCGGTTCTGAATTAATCTGTATATCTGTCACGGGTTGAAGGCAAAGAGGTCAATGAACAATCGGGTGTCTGAATTACAAGAAGAATTAACTAAGGGGAAAGGGAAGGAGTCCGGACCCATAGGCCGTCTCATTGTCCCAACACAAAGTCACGTGATCATAGGCTTTTAGAGCCAAGCATTGATCACGGGTGGCACCCGTCACATTCTTGTGAAATAAAAGGGCACGTATAGCTCGTAGAGGAACCGTACGAGGTGGTAAATAACATAGTAGAAATTTAGGAAGGATACGACGATTAAGCATAGAGGAGGGGATAATATAACGTGTTACAACCCTAGTCGCGCTTGGTTAAAACCTACCTGTATAACGTCACGTGGTCTCCCGACACCCTTACGTAGCTCGACCCTTTAAAATTTCTCTCCGTCTGGTAGCTCCCTCTTACCCTCTTTAGTTAATTCTTCTTGGAAACCAGACTGCCCTTTGTTCAGAGATCCTCCTGTATTTAGGTTGTGACAAGGACAGTCCTAACTAGGTGCTGTTCCAATCAAGTTTCACTAAACTTCTCTGCCACCACGATTAAGGACGCTTCATGCATCTGAAGCTTGAAACGTGCCCCGCTTCAAAGTAAGAAAGACCTAGAAAAGACCGGTGTTAGACCAAAGGTAGCCATATAAAGCTGTACCTGGGTTCACGAAATATTAATTCGATTATATTTTGCTACAGTATTTTAACCTCACAAGTTGTTTGGATCTTAAAGATTGATACACAATCTATCTTTTTCATGTAGTTCTCTCTCTACAATGTTGCATTATTGTTTTGGAATCGTGCCTTCGAGTGTCCCAAAATCGGGCGCTTCTCGACCACCTTCACAGCACGACTCGCGATAATATCCGAAGAATGATGCACGTGTATCATTCTTTTCCATGGGAACTTGTCTCCATGTACCGAATATATTGATTTCCTTCATGGTAGCGAGTCCGCACATGCTGCTGCGTTTTAATGTTCAATGGATTCCAATTATTGACAGAAGCTGGGGCGCGAACCTTAAAAGCTTGACTCTGAGTCTTCAAGAAGTGGAGAAAGGAAACCTAGTTACCGAGAGAAGTAGGGACTCTCCGGATAGATCGACATTAACGGTAGCAAGTCAGGAGGGGTCGTTGGTGCATGGTCAATCAATTAGAGTATTCTCCCCATTCTTTCCCCGTCATTATTTCATTCCCGTTATGATCTCACCGGGTAAATGTTACTCCTACAATAAGACCAGAAAAAAACATACACATGACACGGGAGTTGTGGAAAGATGTCGGCAGATTGATATCTCGAAGTATAACAAGCTGGCATCTCCAGATTGAGAAATCGTCTCGTCGTCACATCACGTCTTAGGGTTCTCAGGTACCTACCCACCCAACAAATTCTTTCCTTCGTTCTTTCTGCCCGAATCAAGCTAATTTGCCATAGATTTTGCCATCATTGGTTCTTTCTTCAAACCATGAAAGCAGCTCGTATCTTGGCCTTCGGCAGTTTTGCCTTCGTTACATCGGCACTAACCCTCCCTGCGTCGGATGTTTCTACACCTAATTTCGCCTCAAAGTGCACTGCATTAGCCAGCTCTCTCATCATACCGAATGGCAAAGTTACCCTTTCAGAAGCTGTGACAGCCGGAACGACCCTTCAATTCCCTAACAGCCATCCAACTTGTACTCGCCCTTCTCAAGTTGTCACCGTTGACCTTTGTCGAGTCGCTCTAACCGTCGCGAGTTCAAACCGGTCGAGCATTAACATCGAAATCTGGCTCCCGACTGCCTGGACAGGTCGGTTTCTTAGCACTGGCAATGGTGGTCTCGGTGGTTGCATTCAGTACGAAGATGTCGAGTACGCAGCGTCGCTTGGCTTCGCTGCTGTGGGCACCAACAACG
Source organism: Tetracladium marchalianum (assembly GCA_037074945.1). NCBI lineage: Eukaryota > Fungi > Ascomycota > Leotiomycetes > Helotiales > Tetracladium > Tetracladium marchalianum. Next base: position 20,878 of record JBAMDN010000940.1, read on the forward strand.
GTCATGATGGCAATCTAGGAGCACCCTTCCTCAACAATCCTGATGTGGTGGAAGACTTTGCATACCGTGCTGTGCATACTGGCGTTGTAATTGGGAAGCAGGTCACAACCTCTTTCTACGGAGCGGAACACACGAAAAGCTACTACCTGGGCTGTTCAACTGGTGGTCGACAAGGAATGAAAGAGGCACAAACCTTCCCAGATGACTTTGACGGTATTGTTGCTGGCGCTCCTGCTTTCTCTTACAATAATCTCACTTCTTGGAGTGGCCACTTCTTGCTACTCACGGGTCCTACCGGATCCGAGACCTTTGTCCCAGCAAATATGTGGCCCATTATCCATCGGGATATCCTTAAACAGTGCGACGGCATTGATAACTTTGAAGATGGCATTTTGGAGTCTCCAGATCTTTGCAACTACAATCCCGATGGTCTCGCATGTAGCATTGGCCTCGCGAATGGCACCAACGGCACTGACTGCCTCACCCCTCAACAAGTTCAAACAGTTCGAAACATCTACTCGCCACTGCTGGATGATGCAGGGCATCTCGTCTACCCTCGTCTACAACCTGGCGCTGAGCTTTTAGGACTAGCCGGGCTCTACTTGTCGGGGAATCCTGTGGGATTTGTTGATTGGTTCCGTTATGCCATCTTCAACGACCCTAACTGGGATGCGTTCACGCTGAAGTCCGAAGATTACATATTTTCATCGACACTGAACCGCTTCAATATCGAAACCTGGGAAGGCGATCTCTCTGCCCTTAAGAATAAGGGCGGTAAAATCATCCATTATCACGGTCTTGCTGATGCAGTCATTTCAAGCGAAAATTCGCCTCGCTACTATCAACACGTCTCCAGTACCATGAACCTCACTTCTACTGAGCTTGACAACTTCTACCGTTACTTCCGCATCGCTGGAATGGGTCACTGCCAAAATGGACCTGGTGCTATTGCTATTGGAAATCGAAAGGCCAACATGGCTTCGTTAGATCCCCAGGAGAACGTGTTAATGGCGATGGTACGATGGGTGGAGGAAGGGATTGCACCGGAAACTATTACGGGTACTGCGTTTGTGAATGGCACAGCAGCTTCCGGGGTAGCCTTCAAGAGAAGTCATTGTAAGTGGCCAGCTCGCAATGTGTATCAAGGCGTGGGTGATCCAAATGACAAGGATAGTTGGAAATGTGTTTGAGCATGCTGGTTTTAGCTGTCTATAGATTTGCATTATCACCTCCCCTTTCAACGACGGAATAGTGCGAAAACCTCACCGCCATAATTATTTAATCTGTACTACTTATCTTCTTATCCAGCTTCTGCAGTGCCGCTTAATCTGTTGGATAAAGTGCTGGTCAGTGCATGTTCCATCCTATAGCCCTCTCTTCATCATGCACTCCTATCATTTCTTCCCACGAATCACTATGTAATTCAAGAAACCTGCCAGATTGAATAGTCACTCGCGATGGCTCAAGTTCACTGAACAGACCACTGTTTCTTCGTTCGTCTCTGTTCCTTGCAAATTCTCGCTGCTCGGTCTCTACTGTCTCTTTCTTAGTTTCGTAGAATCTCGCCTGAGTCGTCGCCCGATGCATCGCCTGACTTGTCGCTTGAGTGGTTTTTGTGATAAGTGGTGGCGGAGATATCACGACCAGTGAGCCTCCTTGAGGTGGTGGATGCTTTTCGAGTGAAAAAACATAGCGAACTTTACAGCAGGATGAATAGTGTCAGCCTCTTTGTGAACGTAAGGAACTAATGAGATATTCGTTTTATTCATGAAGGGAGATATTAAAAGGTTGAGAGCGACTTACTCAACGGCCAACAATGGGGAATATTCGCAACGTAGACTGCGGTACAAAGCTCTCCGACGTACCAATTTAGCTAGAAGATGAAGAATGTGAGCGATGCTGGTAGTAACGTAGGAGATTCAAGCGAAGAACGGAGGTGGAACGGAAATAAGCTACTCACGTAACGAATGAGAGTATGACCAGGGGCCAATGTGTAATACCGATTCAGACTTGCTGCGAGAATCTTAAAAATTTAATTAGCATTTAGTGCATCTCAAGGCTAGCAATACCCCTACAACAAAAATTCCAAGACTGAACACGAAGCAAAGGCCAATTTTCCTACGGTATGTCAGTCATCAAGTGGGTAAGTAAACAGGAAGTAGGCACTCACTGTTGAAGTGGAAGTTTACAAGATATCACTAGTGGGAGTGGGATCATTATCATCGTGATGTCAGAGGTGACATTCAACACCCCAGTAAGGATGATATGGTGTGTATGCCTGGAGCATTGCACTAGAAACATTATTAATAAAGGTATTCCATAACGTCGACTTCAATGCTTACAGTTTGCAGGTGATATCACAAAGTTTTGACTGAAAGGGACACACCAAACTCCAAACATCAGGATTTGAATAACTACGAACCCAATACCGCAGTACCATGCAAGCAACATCACGAGAATGTTACGCCTTAAATGGTGACTACGTAATCTTTAGCCTCTCTTTGATTCTGCCATCCAGTCAATTATCAAAATTACAAGGAGGAACTTACGTGAGGCGGTTGTAGAGTAATAGCATGCAGAACTTGAGGATCCACAAAGTGACAAGGTTTGACTCCTCTAAAGCCCAAACAATCCTACTCCCAATCAACCTACTTTGGTATGAAGCAGGAGTGAGGATAACACCGGGAGGGACGTAGTTTGTTCCGTAGACAAATACTTCATTAGCCATTGCAATGATACCAGTAAACGTCAACTATCAAAGAGAATCAGAAAGTCTGCCAATATCGTAACGAGCTATGAGTGGACGAGCTCTAAGTGGAAACTTACGACGACAAAAAGCATTAAAATATCATCCCATTGCAATTTCCGAAGCGACCCAAGCTGAATTCTCCTCGCAGCTCTAAAATCATGAGATCTTATCAGCAATGGTACCTAGATCAGCGACGAAGAAGAGAATTACATTCGACAAGCAATCAACGCTATTCCGATGCCGTACAACGTCCATGAGAAAACCTCAAAATCTCTATTGTATGACCCCATCCTGACAAGTTGACAAGGATCACTCTTTAAATTGAGTCTTTCCGGCTTGAATCTACAAATAAACGAGATCGGGGCGAAGTTTCAGGATTTTATGCTATGTTCATTGATATTCCGTAATTAGATATTTGCCAACGCTTCATCTCTAAAGTTCGAGGGTACAGTTGTACAGTACCACGAAGGAAGCAAAACTACCACGTCTGAGACTGTTGAGTTCGTTTATGAATTGTGCTCTTAAGGCGTCACAACAATTGTTTTTTGTGGACGAGAGGCTGTTAAGTGCCCATTTGCTTGATAAGTACTTGTATGGTTGGCGCAGACTCTGCCGTCAGGGAGTTTGCCAAAAGAACAAGTGGTGGAGAAGTCTTAGAGTTCTATCTAGTGTTGAAATAGAGTTCGCTAAGATGGCAGTTTATTGGCCGACGTGTACATCCCGCTTGTTTCAAGGGAAACCTTACTTCTTACTCTTTCCTATCAAAACGTAGCGCGGATATCTACTCCACTTTAGTGCAGATATAAGCTCTGAGTGGTCAGACGCCCTGCTCATGTCCTTGGCTCTCTCTCGGACTGAGCAGAGAACAGTGGGAGCCTCACGCCAGTGGCGATTGATAGGACTTCTTCATAGCTTATCACTGGCTGATCTCTGCCTACAGGTGGAACTAGTGCCACGTAACTTTTTAATCAAGGGGAGAGTAGCAAGTCAAAGCAACACGGGTCATAAAGTCGTTTCTTCTTGTAACTACTTTGAGGTAATTAGTCTGTTGGCTTATGCCCTTGGCTTTCGGGACGAAGAGGAAGATGAAGAACGTATTGACGAACAGAGGTGGAATTGTCTCGCGATAGTGATTTAAGTGAATCAGGTGCATTTTGACTCCCTTGAGCATTTTTTTAACATCAAAGCATCAGCCGAGAGCTATGCAGCTGGGAACTTCTAGGTGTCGGTTTTTTCTCACTGAGCCGTTCTGATATGTTCGCACTACATTTTCGTTCCACTCGTTTTCGATCTTACAAGAGGTATCCTGGAAAGATAGTGTTGCGGCAAGGGAAGCTTTCCTTCCTTACCCTGGTCGGTCGGTTATCATCTCTGTCCTTTCAATTGAATCAATTCTTGTAGCCTAACAAGGTCTTGACTGTATAACTGTAAACCCAACCACCCCATAAAACCCTTGCGACTAGCAGTCACACCATCGCACCACGTCTATAGGCCATTGTCAATCCGCTGAAGCGTCGTACCCGAAGTCGTCAATCCGCACAGTTTCTCTGCCCACAACAAATGGCAAAATCTGCAGACACGGCGGGAGTCAGGTGCAGATTTATGGTGACAAGATTGCCGGAACATTTCGGTCGATGTCTTTGGTCCTCAATAGCAATTTCTCTTACCCAAATCACAGTTTGATGAAATGTAAAGCATCTTCAGATCATGATTCTGCGATGCCAAGGCCAAGGTTTCGAGTAAAGGAACGGCACGGCTTAATTACTTGGTACAGAGCTTTTACACGTATAGAATTAGAAATCAGAAAGGCAACGAGGACTGATTGAAAACTTTAAAAATGGAGATTGGTAAAATGGGACAAGACTAGAAAGCCGAACATCCCGGATGGTGAGGAGATGAAAGCTGCCCGTTGGAAAATGATCTCTGGAGGTAGAACAGAATTTCTGTTCCATTAAAATTGTGTGAATTAACGCCTAATGATCACCCATCGTCTTGTTGGCCATGAAGAATATTCCTCTTGAGTTAGTGAGACGGAAAACACTCGACTAGACAAGGACACGTTACTGATGTCCCTAAGGCACGTTACTTGATTCATGCCACCGCCTAGACTTTTCTAATGCTGACGCGTAGACATCATTTCAGTCAAATATATTATACCGTGAGCAAAATCATAAGTTAAGACAATTTTTTGAAAGATTCATATATGTAGGTTTTCTTTTACGGGAAGTTAAATGGAAATTATTCCACCTCTCATGTAAGTGCCAACACCCAAGGGCCATCGCCAAAAGATATAATACTCGAGACTTTCTCAGCTCTCAGCGCGCCTCATCCTCCTGAAAGTTTACAGACCACATATTTTAAAACCAAATCCTGAAATCTTATTAAATCTTGCCTCACGATGCGTCCCTTTATCATTTTCTCTGGTCTTCTCGCTCTCATGCCTGGCGTTTTTGGAGACTGGTGTGATTGGGGTGTCTCAATTCCAAGTCGTACCTGCGTACTTCTGACCCCAATGCTTTTCAAAGAATGGTGCTAATGATTTTCTAGGCATCGGGAAGAAACCTTTATTGCGTGAGTGACTAATGTGGTTGGGAACCTGATGCTGATCTAAAAGCAGTGCAACAATGCAAGCAATCGCCAGATTGGCGACTTCCAAGTTTGGCGTGGCAATTGTCAACGTACAGGAGGCTCTTGTGGTGATGGAGGTGTAAGTAACACAGACAGATATGTGGTATTATTGAAAGTTGAAACTGACTTACATGGTACAGGAACCTCGATGCGTAAGCCCGCTTTCAAGTCCTAATCTGCTGAGCGACTAACAAGCATAATTAGTGCACGTAAATAAATGGGGTCAATTTCAGTTGGGAACCCCAGCCGAGGATGTTCGTACGAGGAGTGTCAGTTGTCATGGGGTTCGTATACATGGAATGAAGCTGGTGTATTCGAAGCATTAATTACTACGTTATGGCTGGAATGATGTTAGTAGGGACATGTTATTAGCAATGTCGACGGGAATACCTCTCAGCTGGATTGAATTCACGCTCCTTTGTCTTGTTAAACGTGTAGAACAACAGATGGGCATTTTATGATACTTATATTGCCATAACTTCTAAGCCTAATTTTGGAGAGATCTCGCCAAAAACTTCCGGAATCCAGATGAATAGAATAGCTGAAATCGGGTTGGTCTAGTCTAGTCTAGGCTTAAGGGTTAGGATTAGAAGGCCTTAGCGAATATAGAAAAAGTAAATAGGTAGAAATTTAGAGTTACTCTTTCTAAATAAGAATATTAAAAAGAAAGTTAAAAATAGTTAGTCTAATATTATAAATATTTATTTTAAGAATTAATTAAAACCCTGACCCTGATCTTACTCTGATCTTACTCTGATCTAACTCTGATCTTACTCTGATCTTACTCTAATCTAACTCTGATCTAACTCTGATCTAACTTAGATCTGATCTAACTCTGATCTTACTCTGACCTTACTCTGATCTAACTCTGATCTTACTCTGATCTTACTCTGATCTTACTCTGATCTTACTCTGATCTAACTCTGATCTAACTCAGATCTGATCTAACTCTGATCTTAATTACTCTAACCTTACTCTAATCTAACTCTGATCTTACTCTAATCTTACTCTAATCTAACTCTAATCTAACTCAGATCTAATCTAACTCTGATCTTACTCTGACCTTACTCTGATCTAACTCTGATCTAACTCTAATCTTACTCTAATCTAATTCTGACCTTACTCTGATTTAACTCTAATCTTACTCTGACCTTACTCTGATCTAATTCTAATCTAACTTAGATCTGATCTAACTCTAATCTTACTCTAATCTAACTCTAATCTAACTCTAATCTTACTCTAACCTTACTCTAATCTAATTCTGATCTAACTTAGATCTAATCTAACTCTGATCTAACTCTGATCTTACTCTAATCTTACTCTGATCTAACTCTAATCTAACTCAGATCTGATCTAACTCTAATCTTACTCTAACCTTACTCTAATCTAACTCTAATCTTACTCTAATCTTACTCTAATCTTACTCTGATCTAACTCTAATCTAACTCAGATCTAATCTAACTCTAATCTTACTCTAATCTTACTCTAATCTAACACTAATCTTACTTTTTATCTATTTATTATATAGGGTCAGGGTTTGGATTCGGGTTCTATTTTTCTATCTAGCTATCTTGCTCTATTGCTTTCTAAGATATATATATATAAAACTAGTACAGGAGGTGTTTTACAGGAGATAAGGAGAGAGAAAAGGGTTTACTGTAGTAATAGGGGTGTTTTGGCGCTATAATTACAGAGTAGTTAGCGCTATAGTCGTAGGTAGCGCTGTTATTATAGGGTACTTGGCGCTGTAGTTGCGGGGTGCTTAGCGTTGTAACTACGGGGTACTTAGCGCTATAACTACGGGGTACTTGGCGCTGTAACTACGGGGTGCTTGGCGCTGGAGTTAGGGGGGGTCTTGCGCTGTAATTGTAGGGTGCTTGGCGCTGTAATTGTAGGGTGTTTGGCGCTGGAGTTGTAGGGGACTTGGCACTGTAATTATAGGGTGCTTGGCGCTGTAATTATAGGGTGTTTGGCGCTGGAGTTGTAGGGGACTTGGCGCTGGAATTGTAGGGTGCTTGGCGCTGTAGTCGCAGGGTGCTTGGCGCTGTAGTCGCAGGGTGCTTGGTGCTGTAGTCGTAGGGTGCTTGGTGCTGTAGTCGTAGGGTGCTTGGCGCTGTAATTACAGGGTGCTTAGTACTGTAATTATAGAGTGGATTAGGCGTGGCCGGTGATCGAGGCAGCTGAGATAGCTCTTCCTTTAGTAAGGGTAAGAGCGATTTGGGTATCGAGCCAGTTAGCCCTAGAGGGTTTAAGGAGCTCCTGAAGGCCTTTATAGGCTTGTGCTGATTCTTTCTCTAATAGTCCTCCGGCCGAGAAGATCAAGGGGTGAAAGAATGCTCCTAAGGCATTGTATTTACGTCTTTTAGCGTCTGCTGCTTCTCTGAGGGTATCTTGGGGGTTACCGCGGGCCGAGTCTTTATTAATTGCTACTACCTGGACGTCGTAGTAGTATCTGCTAGTACCTATAAGTACCGAAAAGTCGGCTCGTAGGCTGTTATCTTTAGGTCCTTTAGGCTCTCCAATAACTTGTAAATCGGACCGGCAGGAAAGGGTTTGTATAAAGGCACGGGTGATTTGGTTATGGCGGGCGATCCAGCGTCTATTAGCTCCTCGGCAGACGTCTTTATGGCCGATTTTAGGGGTAGCCCCGCAGTGAGTACAGGGTAGGTCTACTGGTTTACAGGGGATAAGTAGCCTAGATCGTAGGGCTTCAGTGAGTTCAGAGTCAGCAAGGAGGTGGTGTTTTTGGGTAGGCATGACTTTGAGCCACTTAAGGCCGAGGTAGCTAGTGTTTTCGATGCGGGCTTGGTGGTATTCTGGGGGTAGATCTTCGAGGCTTTGGACCTGGGCGTCGGTAATGGCTCTTTGAGCTTCTTTAGCGGTAAGGGTAGACTGGAAGTGAGGGAAGGTAAAGGAGGGTCGGAGTTTTAGTATTAGCGGTTTATTCGCTAGTAAGGCGGCCTCGTAGAGGACTTCGAAGAGTTGGGCGTGGTTAGGGATCCCTAGGCCACCTTCTCTAGTAGGTATAGCGATTATGGTACGCTGGAAGGTCGCTGTAGTGTCTTGAGGGTTACGGGTATAGAGGGTTCTTATAGCGTCCTCGATTAAGGTGTCGATTAGTATCCAGAGGTCCCCTAGGCCTGTAGGTTGTAGTTGGCGTAGTAGGTGGCGTAGGAGAAGGTGGAGGCTCCTCTAAGAAGTAGAAGGGCGTGTTGTTTAGGCAGGTCTCTAATATCGTCTAAGAGGGTAGCTAGTTTATCGACTTTAGCTTGTAGGAACGATTTCCGGTGTTCTAGAGGGCCTAGGAATGATCCTAGGGCTTTAAGGCCTGTAGTCCGTAGGGTATCGACTGTATCTTCGGTGCTTTTCTGGTAGTTGAGGGTAACCGGGGAGTTCTTAAATGCCTGTGCTACTAGAGGTAGTAGGGGGGTCTTTTCGCGGCCGAAGATATAGATGTCGTCTAGGTAGGCGGTCAGGGTGGTCTGGGCGGGTAAGGTGGTCATGAGGTGTTCTAGGGTAGGGCGTAGGCCTAGAGAGAAGAGGAGGGGGGCGATAGGGTCTCCTTGGCGTGCTCCTTTAGCGCTAGCGATAATAGCTCCAGAGTTAGTGATAAGGAGTGAGGGTTGGTTATAGGACCATTTAGCGGCTCGGTAGAGAGTAGGGGCGTATTGGGCGACTGCGGTAGCTATAGCGCGCCGGCTTATAGCGTTAAAGGCGTTAGTAAGGTCTAGGGAGGCGATATGCTGTATTTCGTCCTCGTTAGGGCCTGAGATAGCGTTCTCTAGTATGAAGATGATAGGTTCGACTCCTCCAGGGCTCTTTACCCCTAGCTGGCAGGGTAGTAGCATACTTGGTTTAAAGGAGGTGGTTAGGATAGCTTTAAGGGCTACCCTATAGATCATACACCCTACGGCGATTGGTCTTACCCCTCCTCCCTTTTTTTCGAACCCTATAAGGCGAGAGGCGCAGAGTATCTCTTGTCCTGGGGCCGTGCCTTGGCGAATCATATCTGTAAGTAGTCGTAGGGCTTTTTCTACCGACTGAGTGCTTGACTTGGCAGAGGTTACGATATCTAGTAGTGGCCTAGTCCAACCACTGAGTCCAGGGGCTTTTTCGGGGTTTATAGACTTAATAGACTCCTCTATATCGTCTACTGTAATGGCCTGGCCAGGTCGAGGGTTGGAGCCTCCGAAAGGGTTGTTTTCGCCGATAGGGTGTTTCGATCGTAGGGCTTCTAGTGTCTCTGGGGTCTCTTCGGCGATGGGGGTAGGGTCTAGGAGGGCTTGGGCCGCACGTCCGAGATACCCTTGTTCTAGGAGCTTTGTTGCTCGTTGGGCTGGTGTTTGGGTGCTTTGGGGTCTTGAGGTAAGGTCTTTTGGTTCAGGGGGTGGTGGTAGGGTCGTAGGGTAGGCTTTTAGAGTCTTGGCTACAGTCTGTTGCGCTAGGGCGATGCCTAGGACTCTAGGGAGTAGGAGGAAGGTGAGTAGGGTGCTCTCGCGGGGTTGATTAAGAAAGGCCTCGGCGGCTCGTTCGGCGGCTGCGGTAAAGAGGGTAGCTTGGCGGGGGTGTAGGCGTTTCTCGGGGACTTGGACTTTAGAGTAGGCTATAAGAGTCTGGAGGGCGGGTCTTTGGATGATTTTGGCGGTTATTTCGGCGTGTTTTTTGGCGAGCTCTGAGGGGGCTCCTTGGGGCGTTGTAGGGTCTGTAGTTAGGGGCGTGGGGTCCGAGGGTAGTTGTATAGTAGGGTCTGTGGGCAGGGTAGGGTCCTGGGGTAGTGGGGGGGTTGGGTTGGGTTAGGGTTTGGATTCGGGTTCTATTTTTCTATCTAGCTATCTTGCTCTATTGCTTTCTAAGATATATATATATGAAACTAGTACAGGAGGTGTTTTACAGGGGATAAGGAGAGAAAAGGGTTTACTGTAGTAATAGTGGTGTTTTAGCGCTATAATTACAGAGTGGTTAGCGCTATAGTCGTAGGTAGCGCTGTTGTTATAGGGTACTTGGCGCTGTAGTTGCGGGGTGCTTAGCGTTGTAACTACGGGGTACTTAGCGCTATAACTACGGGGTACTTGGCGCTGTAACTACGGGGTGCTTGGCGCTGGAGTTGTAGGGGACTTGGCACTGTAATTATAGGGTGCTTGGCGCTGTAATTATAGGGTGTTTGGCGCTGGAGTTGTAGGGGACTTGGCGCTGCAATTGTAGGGTGCTTGGCGCTGTAGTCGCAGGGTGCTTGGTGCTGTAGTCGTAGGGTGCTTGGCGCTATAGTCATAGGGTGCTTGGTGCTGTAGTCGTAGGGTGCTTGGCGCTGTAATTTCAGGGTGCTTAGTACTGTAATTATAGAGTGGAGTTAGGCGTGGCCGGTGATCGAGGCAGCTGAGATAGCTCTTCCTTTAGTAAGGGT
>JBAMDN010000942.1:0-24458 GCA_037074945.1 Tetracladium marchalianum
CGATATCTGAAAGGCTAAGGTTAAAACGAGTCTTGGGACCCATAGACAGCACCTTAGCTAGGTAGAGATTTAGTGAGGAGCTTTGAGAGCTCGAGGTTGATGATCGAGTGGTGGGGTACTTGTGCGCATTTACTTCGAAATGGACTCGGGGAATAGCACAGCTCTTTAGCTGGAAGCTGTAGCAGCGAAAGAGCAAGTGTGGATAATTATATTGGAAGAGATACTTCGTGGGCATAGAGGTATTTGGCTGTTTTGAACACAATACGATTTGTTCGGCGAGGCGGCAAGGACGCCATTTCGGTCAGTGCCAAGTGAAGGGGCCCCAATAATGGGAGGCTACTGCTGCACCACGGGCAATCAAGTGCACATAGCGCGGGCATTGCGAGCTGGGCTAGGTGTTACTTCGCGGAGTTGACCTATGATATGTTGTTGCGTTTGAATCTAGAAGAATGTCAGAATGAGAAACAGTTGGAAAAGGGAAGGGTTGAAGCAAATCGAAGAAACAAGGATCTGGAATCAATTATTAAGGTTGAAAACCTTGGCACTCTCGGAATCCAACACCATACATATTGTTCTAGAACTTCTGGAAGCACCTTCTTAATCTGACAGGTCGCAGCTCATGGTACTACGCTTAGATCCCGTCATCATTATTGTCTTCCGGACCTGAGGGCAAAGTGCTCTTTTTGTTGTACTTTGATGGCATTCAAATCAAATAAAACGCGATTATGGGATACGATCAACCTATCTAAGATAGGTTGAAGGTGTTCTGTAGAGCTTTCATTGATCGAATATGCCTGAAGAAAATGCATTCGACCTGTACACGCATCAAAGGCTGCACGATGCTGGCTCCCAGGTCTGAAAACGGGGTCCATATTCACCCACTATCCACTGGCAATACTCATTCCACTTTCTCGTCCATTCTCTAGTGACAGCTTTCCGCTCTGCGGGGTTCATACAACTGTGCTCCAGACTCCATTTCGCGAGTTGTTTCCAACCGAGGAGCGTCATTGATTCCGAACCGATCATGACTTGGTAAAAATCGTGTGAGAGGGATGATCTATGCAAATTGATATTTGGTAATTTGTTGGGAAGGGTTTGAGCTTACCTGTAGAATGTGGCATTGTCACTATTAATGGTGCATGGGACGTCGTTTGCAAGGAGAATAGGGAGGTTATGCCCTGCCATGTTAGGAGTGAGGCCGAGAATCTCATTGGAGATTGGACAGGATTCGATAGCCATGTTTCGCTCCTTGAATACTTTCATGAGGACCGGGTGTGATGCCATAGCATAGCCATGGCCGATACGCTTCGAGTTGAGTAGAATTGCGTCGTAGAGGTTACCGTCTACTTTGTCCCCAACTTGAAGGGTTTCTCCGCAATGAAATAAGAAAGGAATCTCCAGCTTCTGCTCTCTGCAGGTCTTTTGGAATTTCAAAAACTCAGGAACAAAATGTCGAAGTTCGTTGCCCATTTCTTCGTGGCCTACCAGGTCAAATCCTAGCAAATATCAGCTTTGATGCGGTTATGTCGAGCAAAACTTACCACAAACAAGATCTCCAAACTTCTTCTTCAGTTCTATGCATTCGTTCAACGCGTCCTCGATCTGACGCTTTTTGAAACTTCGAGGTGTACAATATATGACTTTCATGCCGCCAAAATATTCCCCGTCTCGTTGAAGTTCTGCCATGGTGTTGTGCAGTTCCTCATTGATGATATTCATAATCTCTGCGTTACCAAATGACACAGTCCCATCATCTGACTTGACAGAATTTGTGCTCATGAAATTCGGCCGTATTTCTGCATATTGTATGTTGTCTTTGACAAAGTCTCGTATGCACGCCCGCGTGTAATTCCGAAAAGCAGATTCATATGCGAATAGGCCTTTCATCATCTGGGTCCTATAGTTGAACTTTTCCCAAATACTAGGCATGTTAGAAATGGCATGGTAGGAGTAGTAGGAGTGGGGATCATGTTTACCCTTTACCCGTCTGCTGGACTCCATGAGCCTCCTCCTCTGAAATGAGCATCTTCCTCTCAAGCCACATCTCGGCCCCCTTGGTCCCCCTCAGAAGGGCTCGATTCTCATCAAAAAAACGGAAGCCCTGCTGAAATTCCTTGTATGGCATCCATCGATTAGAAACATAGTCAGTGCTAAATAGATTATCTAGAGGCGCCTCGCTCTCCACACCATCCTTATCTTTAAGATGGGTAGCCTCGTGCAAAGTTAGAACCATGAATGAGATGCGACAATCTATCCAGTTTTGTGGTGTTGTCAAAGGCTCAGTGCTTCGGATGTACATGGCATCGATATTTCGGGCTTGTCTAATCAGGAAATTTGCTGGTAAACAAGAGTTGAAGTGAATGTGTAGATGGGCGCCTTTGGGCATTCGTCTTGCGATGTTCATCAACTCCGTATTGTTGATATGGTCGACATTGCCGAGGAAATGATCGCCAGCCGGGTTGTGAATGGCTCTACTTGATTCATCTCGTAAACTCTCCTTTGATTTCTCCAAATCATAGAGTGCGATTTTTCGAACCAACTCAGTTGCGAGCTTTTCGATTTTGGAGGCAGTCGCGACAACTTCGTGATCAAACGCAGCCGCCTTTTCAGCTGACTGGAGACTTCGAAGCGCTGCGTCGTATTCCTCACCGTTCTCAAACTCTCTCTTTGGGATCGCATCTCTCCAGTCAGGCCGCGGCTGAGATCTTGTCGAAGGACCGTTGAATTGAGGCATCCTGTGTTTATGTAGTCGTCGCGGTGATGCAGGAGGAGACTGGAGCTGAGTCTTGTCCTCATCAGAGCCAATTCCCTCCTTATTATTAATTGATGAGCAAGAGACACCCATTCCCGGCTCCTTTCCAACACGACTAAAACCAGGATAATGATAATGACCTATGAGCACTAGTCACCAAAAGGTTCTAGATACTCTCAAAATGTAGGGTATTGTCTTTGTCTCGACTTCGAGAACGCAGTCAAAGACGGAGTTTCGATGCTTCGTGAGAGAGCCCAGCTTCCTGCCTCATGCTGCCTTGCAGAGTTGCTGGTACACAGCCACTTACTATGATTGGACTACTTGATTGGCCAGAACTAATTGCTTTTCCAGCCTCGACTTCGAGATTCCAAGTTCCACTTTCTGTATCGATGAAAGGCAACAGATGACCAAAGTATCGGTGTTAGTTATGTACCGTGGAATTGTAGTCAGGATGTGATGGCAGGAAAACATGTTGGAGCTGGATGAAGAGAGGATGACGATGCCTAAGGCTTGGCTTGGTGATGGATGTGTAAGAGGCTGGTGTATCTTGTCACGTGGTAGCACTTCGAAGCGATGTTTACTTTTTGACCGAACTGGGCGAATATCGAGGGACCTATCTTGGTAGATGTGAAAGAGTTGTGGGGTTAAGGAGTTGCCACGAGCACATGTACAATGTGCTGTGCACTCCACAACCAGGCATGATCCAGGGGTTCGCCTAAGGATATTCTGCATCACGATCCACAACAGCAGCATTCCGTACCTGGGGAGCCATGACTACCTATCCTATCGTGGACCTGTCGAAGTGAAGAAGAATTGTTATTAAGAAAGCGTGTCAGCGTGTTGCATTCTGCCTGTTGAGTCAACCCGTGATTACCAGCTTTGGGAAGAAGTAAGGAAGGAACAAGTAAGAAAAAACAGGAATGCATTCTATTGACAACAATCAACAAGCAACGCAACGCAATATAACGAGTTCATTCTCCATGGATGCTATGTACGGTGCAATATGGCAGCCATGATAGGCAAATCGCTGCGCTCCCGACCTTTCCAAAGTCTACAAAAACTCCATTCTCCATATCAAAGAACCCATTTTCGGCCACCGCATGTGTGCAGGACAGATCAACACCCATCTTACTCATCTAATCATCAAATTTGATGCCCTTCTTGCCTTCAACATCAATAAACCCGCCACGGTAGCTACCACGCTTCTTCTTGTTCTTCTCCTTTGTGAAACCTTTGCCACGAGTAACGATCAAGTCCTCATGAGCCTTTTGTGCGTAGTCGTAGGGGACATAGGCGTTACTGGCCAAACGCGCATCAACCTTGGTATCTGGCTTTATTCTTTGGAAGGGTTCGTTGGCTTTCTTCTTCGAGCCCTTGATGACTGGGGTTGGAGGCAATGGAGGCGAGAGGGTGCGACTGGCGGTGACAACCTCAGGGACCTTGGCTTCAGCTTCAGCTTCAGAGTCGCTGGACGAGGAAGAATCGGACGAGGAGTCGGAGGATGAATCAGTCTTCTTCTTCTTCTTCTTCTTCAAGCCATCAGACAGGGTTGCACTGGTATCTGAGCCGCTCTTGCTCTTCTTCTTTGGCGAAGGAGCGCTGTCAGAATCAGAGGAAGAAGAATCAGAGTCGGAGGAGGAATCGGACGACGAATCGGAATCCGAGTCTGACGTTGGGAGAGGAACCTTGCGGGCGGCCGATTGGTTTGATGAATCTGAATCAGAGGAGGAATCAGACGATGAATCGGAGGATGAGGATGAGGATGAGTCGCTGTTTGATGACTTGGAGCTTCCCTTAATGACCTTTGACTCATGGACCTCATCATCGGAGCTTGACGAAGAATCAGATCCAGAAGAGCTCGATGAAGAACTAGAATCAGATTTGGTTGCCTTGGTTTTGGCCTTCTTGGATTTTGGTGCATCTGATTCGGAGCTAGAAGAATCGCTGCTGGAGGCGCCACTGCTAGATGAGCTGCTGCTTGAGGGAGCCTTCCTCTTCAATTTGTTGGACTTTGCTTTTGGAGGGGAAGCTTTGCGGGGCTGTTGCTCTTTCTCGTCGTCGGCATCACTGTCGGAGCTGCTTGATGAATCGGAAGACGAAGAAGAAGATGATGAGGATGACGAGGAGGAAGATGAAGCCGCTTTCTTAGAAGCCTTCTTCGCTGGTGGTGCATCTTCCATTTCAACATCACTGCTGCTCTTGACGCTCTCGACCTTCTTGGAAACGGTAGCTTTCTTCGCCTTGCCCTTGCCATTGGCGACGTTGCCCTTATCCAACCCCTTTAGCTCAAGCCATTCAGTGAAAATAACATCGAGAGAAGGTGTGCCTTCAACACTCTCGACGCTTCCACCCCGCTTTGCCTGCTCAACCTTCAATGCTTGACTTGCGCCAGTGTATTCGTTGTCGGTGAGGTATGCGCCAATGAGCTCAACGAGAGGAGACTTAATGGCAGATTTGGAGGACTCTCCGGCATCGCGTCGCTTGAGAAGATCCTTTGCGATCTTTCTGGCCTGTTTGTCCTTCATCTTGAGATCGACTGCCGCAGTTATTGCTGCAGGAGCAGTTGTAGGAATTGGTGGTAATGGCGTGGCAACGACTTTTTGGGAGGATGGAAACAACCAATCTGGTTGTTGCTGGCCGGGCTTGTTCTTTCTCTTCCCAAGCTTGGTCAGGTTGGCATTCATTTTTGGGGGAGACTTGCCAGTGTCGTAGCTCTATTCACGAAGTTCAGTTGGCGAACTTTTCTAAGGAAAAAAGTTTGGTGCCAAGGTTTCGCGGGAGCTAAAGCACTAGCGTTACCGAGTCGCCGACGCCAACATCCACATGCGACGTGCCTGCTGCTCTTGTCTCCCTAATTTGATCGTCCGAGATGCAACACGAGAGAGTTGGCTAGCAGTGCGATAAAAAGTTAAGCTATGAAGATTCTAGAGACTAATATTACTTGTCATCAGGACTTTAGGCCTCAAATATATCGTCAAAGTAGATCGGAGAACTTGTGACTTAAAGGCATGCAAACGATGTATGGACGGGCTAAAGTTAATCCGCTCCGGGGAGCTTCACTTCATCATCAAGAGGTTCGCTCGAGGGTACTGTGGTTTAACTCAATTCAACCCGACTACCTTGGACATCAACACTTCTATCTTCTTGCTGCACTGAAGTGTATATAGATGCACAATTAAAGGCTTGAGTAAAGGATAACACTACGACACCCAAAACACCCTGTAGATGATCAACCCGGAGACGCGACCGAACCGCTAAGAACCGTGGCTCTGCCATATGGACGGGACATCTCAGATGGGATCTGGCGGGGCCAGTGGAAGGAGCCAGCCTAGTAGGGCCCAGAAGTTCGAGGACGAGAAGCGCCGGATTATTGACAGCTGTTTCTCAAAGCAGGATGAGACGGGAGCTGGTAAGCCATGCTGCGACCAAAGGGAAAGCTTGCATGCGTTGAGACTGGCTGACAATCTATTGATCTGTAGCTGTTGAATCGTACATCACCCATCTCAGGATCATAGAGGATGCTGCATTCCCATCTTCCCCACCTCCCCCAAATGGGGATCGTAATACCAAAAAGCCACGAATAATCATCATTGCAGTTCGCAAGTCTGGACGAGTGCGCATGCACAAAGCTCGGGAGAACAACAATGGTAGCTTCTCAATAGGAAAGACCTGGGCGCTTGATGAACTGTCTGCTGTGCGGTCTTTCACAAGCACTATCTACGGCACTATGGAAGAGGAACAACAGAAGCAATGGGCTGGAGAAGTCGGATTTGCTGTCACTCTAGGCAAGGCCTACTACTGGCAAGCAAATGCACCAGGGGAGAAGCAGTTTTTTATAGCAAGTCTTGTGAAAATTTACTGCAAGTATACTGGGGGGAACTTTCCTGAACTTATTGGTTTCAGCGACAAAGAAATGGAGAATCTTGTCGGACCAGGAAGGGCTCGAGCCATTGCACAACAACCACAGCCTCCTCCCTCTGGTCCAGTGCCTCAACCACCATATGGACAGCCACAAAGTCGCGCACCTGTCCGCTCGCCTTCGAGGGAGCCAGTCTTGCGTCAACAATCTAGCCGAGATCCCATGCCGCGCCCTCCAGTAATCCCTACATCATCTTCCTATAATTCCCAGAATTCGAGGCCTCAAGAAAGAATAAAGCGGGAACCTTCTCCTAATGGTAGCCTAGAATCTCCAGGACGATCGCCATTACCGTCGTCCAACTTTAGGAGGATGGCTGGCTCCAACCAAAGCCAAGAATCGTTTAGCACGAGGAGTGACGACGCTGGTAGTCTGCCGCCACGTTCTCGTGGAGGAATGAATGGTAATTCAAATGTGCCGGGACGTTTTCCGGAACGAAGTGAAACACCCACCTCTCAGCGGACTGCAACTCCCGACTATGGCTATGGTGGTGGGAGGGACAGGCCCAATGACGTGCCGCCGGTTCCTGCGCCTCTAGCTATACCTCCCGAGCGCCGTAGACCACCAATGCCTCCAGCTGGTGATCCCGGTCAACGTGGACTCAACTCAAATGAGAGTTTTGTGCCTGCGCCCTTGGTTTCTCCAGGAATGAGGAGAGATGAGTTCCAGCCTTCTCCTCGTGGAAGTGAAACCCGTCCGAGGGAAGAGGGGAGAAACAATAATCCGCCATCCGTGATAAGCGACGCGGGTAGAGCCGATGTTAGCAGAGACGCGGCGCTGCAAATGCCGTCTACGGAAATAGATAGAAACGACTACGCGCTACAGAAGTTGACGGGAAAGCCAATTGTCCGAAAAAGTCAAGATTCTACTCTAGAAACACCACCAGTGGCCATGGATCCTCCTCAAGAGAAACCACAGGAGAACGTGGAAGAAACGCCGCAGCAACAGCCAGAAGAGAAGCTAGAAGAGATGCCAGAAGTGAAGTCAGAGAAGAAGCCAGAGGAAGAGGTCAGTCGACCTGGTTTAGGTCCAATGATAAAGAAGAAAGGAAAAGCCGATGTTGCAAATACGTTTCTCAGGGCCGCAAAAGCCGCAAACGCTTTCAGTTCGTTCAAACCGCGCGCTGGAGGAGCAGCGGAGCGATTGCGAGAGGCACAGTCGAAACCCTCAGAAGGTCCTGATGGCATATCTGGCGTTGTTCCCGCTCCATCTCTCCTGCGAGGCATGAGTGATGAGTCCTTGAACACGGCAACCTCGTCTACATCTCCCCAAAAATCGCCACCTCCAAAAGCCCCTGAAAGTATACCGGAAGTCAAGATCACAGTACCAGAATCCAAGCGGCCTAGCAGTATCGAAGGTCCAGTGACAGCAAAAGAGCTCCCTCCTACTGAGAAAGCCAAAGCACGTGAGGTAAAGAGGCAGAGAACACCAGCTGAAATCATGGGAGCGGAGATTCGAGCAATTGGTATTGATCCTGCGATAATTGGTGACAGAGGCGGAGAGCTTCTTGAAGCTTGGGAAAAGTATGGCTTCACCCCTGGCGAAGGAATGCGGAACATCAATGTAGACCAAATGCAGGACCGTATGCGACAAGATTTGGACAAGATTCAGACCGGGAGCGAGTTCTTGAAGTACATGGACGATCAGGACGAAAAGGTTGGAGCAATTCACCGAGGTCTCGATGAAGCTATCGCAGAATGTGACGAGCTCGATGGTTTGATGACATTATATCTTGCAGAGCTTGATGTAAGTTTCTTGCAAATACAAATGTGTTAGTGATTACTAACATGCTCAGACTCTGTCACCGGATATTGCATTCATCGAAGCACAATCCCAAGGTCTTCAAGTCATGGCATCCAATCAAAAACTTCTCCAAGCTGAACTTCAATCACTTCTCGAAACAATTTCTATATCCTACGAACAGCTTGCTTGTCTGCATGAGGCACCTCTAGAATCAACAAATGGATTGGAAGAGATTGAGACTGCATTAGTGAAACTTTTCAAGGCAATGCTTACTATTGACCCATCACTCGGTGTATCCGGGCCGCGGTCAAGCGAAGATGGTAGTCTCAGATCGGGACAACAAGGAGGGTATGGTAACAGTGAGATTGGCAGCATGCGTGTTCTGCAGGAAAAGAAAGAAGTCTACAAAGACGAATGCGCCAGGTTTTTGAGCCGACTCAAGAACTTTTTGCAGATTCAATTCGGAGCTGCTATTGATGAAACCCGTAAGGCTCTGGAGAGAGAGAGGGTAACAATCTTACCAGATCTGCCGGCAAGGTTAAGCTTGATCCCCGCAACCATGATCTCGCGCGCGCAGTCCTTTGGAAGTACAGTCCTCTGATGCTCTTCTCTCGAGAAGTCAATCGTTTGGAATGGGAGGATATCATCAAGATGTACGAAATGGTGTGCAAGGGTCTATATCAAGACGAGTTCAGAGATGCAGTTTTTTCCTGGAAACGCATTGCTCGAAAACCTACAGGTGATGAGGGCGATATCCTTTTCACCGCTCAAGCAGAGAAGCAGACGGAAGGAATTGCTACTACGGCCCGAAAACTTACCGTCAAGCGAAGCCAGACTCTTGCTAAAAGCTTGCGTTCACCTGTTGGAGATAGCAGCAGTAAGACCGGCGTTGAAAAGGCATCAGATGGCCGCCTCCATCCATACGAAGTTTTTGCTGGTGCTCTCGACGAGATGACCCCGATTGTCAGCATGGAACAGAATTTCTTTGTTGAATTTTTCCACATTACTTCTCTGGAACAAAATGACTTCCCGGATGCAGTTGCAGTCGCACTGCCTGATTCCCGACGGGGTGGTGATCTCAGAAGACCCAAGGTCATGGACCCCAACCGTGAGCTCGCACGCTTAGTCGTGCAGTGCATGGATGACATATACTCCTTCTTTCCTAGCGACTTGCAAGCATTGGTCGACTGGTCTCTTCAAGCTGATCCATTGTATGTACCTCTATCTTCTATTATCTCACAATATGACTAACTTTTTGGTAGGCAAGGTGTTGGTGTTATTGCAGCTCTCGAGCGAAAACTTGTTGAATTTGAAGAAACTAATCAGGAATTCCTTGCTCGCACTTTACAGAAAATCCATACCCGACTACTCGCTCTCTTCAACAAGTTCTTGGATGAACAAATCCGAGCTATCGAAGAGACAAAGGTCAAAATCAAGAAGCGTAAAGGTGTCATTGCTTTCATCCGCATATTCCCGTCTTTTTCCACAGCCTTAGAAACCATGCTTGCCTCATCCGACGATCTCGAGATCCGACAGACCGTAAACAAGGCTTATGTTCGCATCAACAAGGCTATGTTTGAATCTCTGAAAGTCATCGCACGAGAGAATCCAGGGGCTCAAACAGGAGGTGCCGATCCCGAGGACAAAGAAGCACTAAACTATCAAATCCTGCTCATCGAAAACATGAATCACTACTTGGAAGAAGTCGATGCTCGATCCAACACTGTTCTCGAGGACTGGAAGCACAATGCGCTCCTCGAAATCGAAGAACACATGTCACTCTACCTTGGTGCCGTCATCAGACGACCACTAGGCAAACTTCTTGACTTCCTCGAAAGTACCGAGAGTCTCATGGCATCCCGCCAACCAGGTGACTCCTTCCTGAAGATCTCCACCATGCCAAGTCACTCTAAGGTCACCTTCAAGAAAGTGCTCGCCTCTTACGATGCCAAGGAGGTCAGAAAGGGCATTGAATTGCTCAAGCGTCGAGTAGAAAAACATTTTGGCGACGCCGACGAGCCAGCTCTTAGTCGCAATCTCGTCGCAAAGGTCCTTCTCAACTGCGAGAAATTCTATGAGAAGGTCGAAGATAGGATTTTGACCATCAGCAGAGATGTCTACGATGGGGAGCCCGTTGCGGAATGGACTCGTGCCGATGTTTCTCAAGCTTTCAAGAAGGATACAAGATGAACATCATGAATCATGACATGCCTTCCACTTTCATGATTGATGTTTCCCTCGGTATTTGTCAGTTGGGCTTCCGATTCAACCTTCTCACGTGTCTTCATGAGCGCAATAATACAGAAAAAATCATGAGTGCCAGAGGCGTTTTACCTTTAGCGGTGGTGGGCGGAAATAGGAATTTCTTTGTTTGCATTGTTTCAATCAAATTTTCTTTTTGGTGTACAGTGTAGTGTTGTATATTGGTCATGTAAGAGATATACCAAGGAGAGAGAGAGAGACAAGGAGCAAGAAGGTCCATTGGCAAGTAACAGCACAGCAAGCAAGCGAGCAAGTGTATGGACATAGTTCAAATCATTAGAAGCATGTACTTTTTATTATCATACCCTACCTCTGCCTAAGCCATTTCGCACAGAAAATGACAATGACCATCTACCTACCTAGGTAGACAGAGAGGGACAGCTGGGACGTGGAAATTATACATCAAATGTTAAAATTATATATTCGTGATATGCTAATACATCTAAATGAATAACTGCCGAGCTTACTTCTTCTCCGCCTTAATTATCTCCTTCCACTCCTTCCTCAGCTCCTCCATCTTCGCCCACACCTTCCCACCCATAATCTCAAAGTCCATCTTATCCTCCTCGGTCAGATCACGAGCAGCAGCAGCCCTCGCATTCTTCCCCCCAACAGGATCCTCACCTACTACACCCGAAAATCCCCACCCAGGCACTTCCGTCTTCATAACCCTCTCATTCCCACTCCAATCGGTAGCTGAACCCCATTTCGTCTTCGCCAACCCGTTCCCTTCTAATTTCTCTACCTCATCTTCATCAAGAAGCGCCAACCAAGCCGATGATACAGCGGCCTTTTCAGGCGTAACGGTGTGCCAGGGACTACCGATCCAGCGGGCAAAATAGAATGCCAGCGCCCAGAGCGCCATCAAGACTGCACCAATATCGATGATTTCTGAGACAAAGAGACCGGGCTGTGTGATGTGCGTTGTCGGTCTTAGTACTGGCAATTTCTTCGTTTCTTCTTCTTCCTCTGCGGTGTTGCGAACAGAGACGTCAGAGAGGTCGTAGAATGAAGCGGAAATCTTCTTGACGGAGGGGAGATCCGAGGTTAGAGCGAGGAGATCCATGATTCGTTTAGAGTTCTCGTATGGTGCGAGGGATTTGAGCCCTTGGAAGTCGTCCATGTCTAGGTGCTTCGCAGTGGGTTCCAAACTCGAAGTCCAGATTATCTTTCCGCCGTGCTTGGATGACGCCGAAGCAGGCTTTGAGAGGAGAGGCATGAGTTCGTGGCTCAGAATGTAATGGCCGAACATGTTTGCGCAGAAGACGTTGCCGAGCGCGGGCTCTTGCGGTTCGTTTTGTGAAGATAATAGAGGCTCAGCTGCTTCGTCTGATTTTGACTTCGTGCTCTTTTTGGGTCCTCGAGGTTCTTTCACCGTTGCTCCAACCCAGGTGAGTTTAAACGTCGGTCGTGATGTCTGCTCGATCGGGTGCATTAAAATCTGCGTGACAGCAGTGTACCAATCCAGATTACGCCATCCACCAATTCCAGCAGAGCAGATGAGTGCATCTAGCCTTGGGATCTTAATCCCACTCAATCCCCAACCCCACGATCGCTTTACCCCCGTAGACCCTGGCTTCTCACTCAGCGCCCACTGATCCTGAACCACATCCTTGGAATAACTAGCCGTACCGGGTGAGCCCTCGGGGAGTTTCCTTCCCTCCGCAGTCGTCGCATCCGGACTGCCAATCGTGCCGTTCAACAATCTATCTGTGAGTGCGTACACACTTCTTAAATCGCACAAATCCACTTCCATACCCAAGAAGGTAACCCGCTGCGCCCAGGTCTCCCATTTGTATTCCACGCCCTGGGATTTAGCCAGCGCGGCTTGCTTCTTGGAGAAGGGGGAGTATTCGAGGATCACGCGGAGGTGTGCTCGCAGGCGAGAGATGGTGAAGCGGGTTTTGAGAGGGGTGCGGGTGCAGAGGATGAGGATGAGGTGTTTATCTTTAGGAGTGGTGGGGGAGGTGAGAAAGTCTTCTACCATTCTCGCTGCGATCGAGTAGCCCAATCCACTATGCGAGTTAGCAGGCTGTCAATCGAGGGGAAAGGGGAGTAGCTTGCGCACCTGTTCGCTCCAGTAATCAGAGCAAAGAACTGACTTCCGCTCGTCTCCCATGGTGGTAGACCCATTTTTGCTGTAGTTGTAGTGGTGGACGTCAATTGAACAAAGCAAACTTGGGCAAGCGAAGGGTGAGGTGCGTGGAGAGGATCTCGGCGGTTTTGTGTTGGTTGAGGGAATGGAGGATTGGAAGTCGCGGCCCTATTATTGCGATCACGGGTGGTGGAACTCAGGCCAACGCAACTCGCGAATATTTTTTGGTCAAGGGGAAGGGGTTGGGTTGGGTGAGGCCGCCCGTGCATGCAGATCCCGGCTCGAGCAATCCTCGAGCTGCAGTGAGAGAGATTCGAGTATGTGGTGTGGCGTATTCGTAATATTCATTATCTCCATCAGTGTTGGGTGCATTTCCTACACGCAGGCCATTTTTGCTTCGTGCCATTCCCTTGGATATGCATTCTCCAGTGATGGCTTTTTGTAAGATTTACACATGGTCGATTGACGTACCAAAATCTACTTGTCAGAACTTAAAGTCGGAAATACGAACATTACAAGCCACAGGTACTGTGTTGGCAGATCATCACTCCATGATTAGTAAGTACTTCGGTAGCGCTACTGTAAGTGCCTCTTCACCCAGGTACAGTGCATAGATACAGTAATCCGTACCCACACTTTGTGAGCATCAATCGTGCACACTGTACAAATGGGGCGCAACGGCTTACCCAAATCCACCGTTGCTGCATTTGCTGCTTCGGTAAACATCTCATTCGGCTCATCTCTCATAGCTCGCATAGGTCGACAAACAAGGCATGTCAAACCCTAAGGGATATCGGTTGGTTTAAAAGTTCTCGTTTATGATGTTTACGAACACGCCATGAAAGATGGAGCATTGTCTTCTTCTGGCTTACACACAAGAAGTATAAATAGGAGTGCAATGAAACCCAGAGAGACTACGAAAGAAAAGGGCTGACGAGTAAAAGTGTTGGGAGTTCATGTGTCAGGTCTGGAGTGGAATAACTTACCGATCCGGATTCCATGCAGATCTAGTAGGTGAAGCATCCAGACGATGGTTGGGCCTTGGTATATTATTCCGAACTCCTACGCTTCAATAAGAAATCAAATCCCACCGTAACCTGCCCTGCCCCAGCCTAGAACACACCCCATTGCCTCCTCTATGTGATAACCCACTATAACTAAGGAATTCCTAAACATCCTTCTCGTCCTCAGGCCCACTGTCCAGACCGGCTTCTTCCATACGAGCATGATCACTCTTTCGTCGCCGGATTTGTCCTCTTTCCTTCATCGCTCCCCGAATCTTCATGCTGACCTCATTCAGACTTTCCTTTCCATCAAGGGTGCTGAAGCCTTTCAACGGGAATCCTGCGGATCCAACCGCGCCGCCACTACTACTACTGCGACTTCGCTCCCTCGAGGGAGGCCGCGTCGCGAAGAGTCCGATGTTACCTAGATTTCCAAAAGATTCATTGCGTGGTAGATTTAAGCTGGAGCTACCAGCCATTGACGTACCATCGATCTGAGGTGGCGATTCTTCCCTGGCAAATGATGAACCGCTGTCATTACGGTGGTGCGCATGTGGAACGGGGTCTTCCATTCGTAGTGGATCCGGTACAATTCTTGTTGAGTCGAAGTCCGGGAACATTTCTGGCCCAAGAGTATTGATAAGATCAGTGACTTGTGCACTCAATTCCTTTCTTCGTTGTCGAAGTTTAACAATCGCGTTACTGGACGTTGGGTTGAGGGAGATGATTAAAGGACGTAAGGACTTGACGATATCCATGCCGATCTCGCCAAAGCGAAGTGCTGCGAACGTGATGGCAGGAAAGAAGATATAACCTGATAGGAAGACAGCCCATAGTGGGACCCAGCCAGGCACATAGCCCTGTACTCGGGTTCGGTAAGTCCAGTAGGTAAGCAATATCGTATAGAAGTTGTACAGAATTGGGGCAAGTGCAAGAGCTACCAGTAGCTTCCAGGTGGCCATGACATCGCGACCTTGAAGCTTCACAGTAGAAGCTGCCAAAGCTTCCCTTGACTTTTTGATGCTGATGATCTTGGATGCCACAAAGATTGGAGCAAAGAGCACCAGACCAGGAAGCACCCCAATGGAAAGGACTGAGATTTTGGCCAGTCGATAGAATAGGAGGAAGACGACCTTCGGGATTGAGAACTTGGCATACTCAACTTGATGGTCACGAAGATTCATGTATCTCAGTTGCTTGTTGTAGTCGATGACTGATTTCTTCAGATCCACAATTCTTGGATCATCTTTGTGATGAGTGTATCCCTTGACCATCCGCCTGTTTAATTCGACCACCATAGGCAGAGGTAGCTTCTTTCCAGTTGGGTTGTACAATCTTCGAGCAGCCTGGATAAGCATGAGAGTGTCATAGTCCGGACTTGTGACAGTGACTGCGACAAGGGCTTGATAGATTGTGTCCAGAAGTTGTCCCACAGCTTCCCTTCGCTCTCCATTCTTGTACAATTCCACGAGTTCCTTTGGGACCTCAACCGGATTCCCAAATTCGACGACTGCGCGTGATCGGAACTTGTGAGCATGGAAATAGTTCATGCCGCAGGGAATAATCTTGAGTCCACTATCAGGGTTCGCAGCCAGTGCGCCCAGGGCCATGATGGCAACTCCAGCCTTGAGGGGAAGCAATTCGGTTCGATCATGACTGCCACCTTCAGGGAACAATCCAACAGCACCACCAGCATTGAGACGATCAAATACTGCATCGTAGACTTGTGTCTGGTCCACCTTTGGTGCAAGCTTGAACTTGATGCCTTGGTAACCTTCCGCTGGTCCAGTGGAATTTGTATTTTTGAAGCCTCCATTTTCGTCAATGTCATCCCTGCCAGTCAATTGAATCATTGCACCAGAACCCTTCAAGGGCTTCTTAAGCCTAAGCTCCGTCGCACTTATAACCTCCAGAATCTCACTGTTGGCAGTCACACCTTTGTAATTTGGGAGCACCAGTAGACCACCAATCTGAACTTCGGTCGAGTCAAACTTTGTGCCGATCCCACGGATGAGAAGAGGATCATTGATATCTGGGAGGTAAACCGTTCCAGTCCCAGGCTTGACCAAGTCCAAAGCTCGGCCAACAGCCACTGCTCCCACCTTGCGCGCAAACCACCCGATCAACCATCGTTTCATAGATTTCGCAGCGATCAGGAAAGCAGCTCGTCGGTGACATTCGTTTCGAAGAGTTCGCATGAGAATCAAAGGGTCAACGAACTGCGTGGTTGCAGGTTAGTAATCGGCCCGTATTTGTTGGATGATAGAAACTCACCTGGTTTGCGTGGGGTGCTGCGACGAAAATCAGAGGGCCTCGTCGAGGCACTTTCCAGGCACCTCGAGGGTGAACTTCTCGAAAGAAGAGATCCACCAAGATAGAAAAGGTCCAGAGGAAGACATCATAAACCCAGTTCGTCATGGGATTGGATTCCTTGTGTTTGTGGTCTTTGGATGGCATGTGCTCGTGTATCTCCTCTTTCGCCATGATTGCGGGAGTATGAGCGTAACAAGAGCTCGGAATGAATGAATATGAAGAGGTGGTAAGAATGTACGGAGCCGTCCTCAGCCTGCACTCATATCGCTTGGGCGAGTTAGTGAGGTAGTGGTAGAGGAGAGGGACGGGAGCCGGTCGAGTATTCTGCTGGGCACAACAAAAAAGGGAAAGAGAGGGCAGCCAGAGCAGGTCTCCCAACATCTCGACATGCGTGATAGCGGGGAAAGTCCGGACTTGGCCAGAAATTCATTTATGTAAGCCAAGATCTCTTTTTATTCCTTTGCGGCTTCTCGAAATTAAATAATAAGGTCTCTCTCTTGAGGTTTCGTAGCATATTACACAGGCAATTGTGAAGGCGCCTTATTACTCTTCGTCCTGATCAAAATTTATCCAAGACTCGTGGATGTCCCATAGGTATCCAGCTCAACACTTCCAATATCACATGAAACCACCCGCAAAGCTCTGTCACGAGCTCTGGCCTCACCTTCCGGCCGGCCGTCCTGGCGCGCCCTAAAGGAACGGAAGGCTAGTGGAGCAAAAACCTTGGTGCTCTAACGCTGGGGAAAAAGGAGGCTCCGCGAAGAAAGCTAGCACCAAAACGTTGCCAGCTCCCTTGGTGATACAAGTCCGCTGGGCCTACTATCACTATCACCGATAAATATCACCGACTCAATAAAAGACAAAGAAGTTGAGGCAGCAGGATCGTTATCTAAACTACTACCTATGTACTTGATAAAAGAATGGACGCTATCGCTGCCTTGCCAATCGCAGCAAGCTGAATATGGTCTTAGAAAGAACGAGACGCACAAATCGCTCACGCTGAACTACTTGCGTTATCTTCAAATGAATGTGGGACATCCCCCGGATGTTGTAAGAATTGTCCGAGAAGATGAAGCGCTCAATCCCAACTGACTTCCAGAAACTTCTGACCACTACCAGTCCTTCAAACTATCCCAAAATGGTTAAGAATATCGTCACCTATAGGCACCACCGAGAATCTAAACGTAGAACATAGTGTCTCGCATGTGAGGTGGAATCTTGACGTCCAGTCCAGAGCTTGTTGGCGTCGAACCACTTGCAACACTGGGCGTTGCTGATGTATCGTTGGGGTCGAAATACTCAGATAAGTAACAACGCAGTCTGGTGCACAACAAATCGGCATAGTATGCTGGTGGACACAAACTGACTGCCTTAGTGGCACGACCGAACAAGTGGCACATATTGTGTGTGAGCTCTTCCAGAGCGTCAGCCGTATTGACGTGAGGAGGCTTAACTTGTCTGCCACGGAATATTTCGTCCAAAATGACATAGTAATGGCCGGGACGGGCAGTACCTTGCAGACAAGAATGGGATTGCACAAAGAAGTCCCAGTTCCCAGCTTCTGTCACTCCACGATCCACGATAGTGCCCGGTCCGCAATTTGAGGATCTGTCTGCGTTGGCTTCAGCGGTTGGGTAGAAGCGAGTATGGTGGCGCTTTCCACAGACAATGATGGAGATCTTTGGAAAGCCTTGCTTTGTAGCGGTCGCGGGATACTTTTGTCGACAGGCATTGCGAATGAGAGGGAGTTCCTCTGACAGAACCGTTTCGTATTGCCCTTCGGAAACACCATCTCGGTAAACCAAAAGGTTTTCTGGGAGGTGCTTGTTTCTCTTCTCCCAGAGGTTCAAGCGAGAAAGTATCATTCCCTCTAGTGATGAGACCATTTCCTTGCGAGCTTCTTGGATAGCAAAGTCACACGGCCATTGACCAAGGAATTTGTCAACACTAGCAACCACACCTGCAACACTGGGGGCATTCTCCTTGGAGCCTGGAGAAGGATGCGTGACATCAATGCCAATCACCATTGTCTTCCCCTCGCTAATCAAACCAAGCTTGGGTGCGTCAATTATTTGATTGATGCCACCAGCCTTTAGGTTGAACTTCAAGGAAATGTTGCCGAAATACTGATCCTGGCGTTGCTCCTTCATGAATTTCTGACCCACGCAACAAACGGTGTGAATGCCGGCTTTAGTATCAGCAACAGTCTTGATACTGTTGTAGATTGCAACGTCATTGTATGGCAAAATACAGAGTACGAAACGTGGTCGGATTCTCTCATCGGCCGTGTACATCTTTCTGAATATGCCAGTGATTTTAGCATCGTTGGCACTTTCTTGACCATCCACGAGATCGATGGTAGCCGGGGGTGGTTGTGGAATGAAACCTCCTGCATTAACACCAGCACGTGTCAAAAATTCTGCAAAGTTCCTGACGGTATGTTTGAGGTCCTCGTCGTTAAAGTGGTCACGAGATCTGTTGGACCTGAACCAGATGTAAGTCCAAGGACCCAAGTTAGATCCAGTGTGAAACTTGACGTTGGACATGTTCCAAGAACCGAATTTTGGGACGACAGCAGTCTCCTTGTTTTGCAGATTTTTATATTTGATGGCAGGTGCTGGGAGCACACGAGCTGCAACCGTAATCAAGCTATCACCGACAGCCAGTCCAAACTGCGCCAAGGTGGGATTTGAACCACGTCCAAGTCCAAGAACAGCTTTTCCATCGCCAACAATTGAGTTGCCATTTTCCCAAGGCTTGCGGCAGGCAAACGTGATCATTTGTTGTGTTTGGTCTGGACTCAAGCGGCGCTTGATCGTTTGTCCTGGCGTAACTAGGCAAACTTCGGCCGGGAGATAAGATGGAAACTCCTTGGTGCCAACATTGACGACCGGTAAATTTGGACTCAAGGTGATATGAGGATACTTGCGCTTGAAGTAGTCGAACACAGAAATGTAGGTGTTGCTTGGCAACGATAGTCCGCCAGGCTTTGGCCCTGGTTTCGCCTTTCCCTTTGCAGCTGGTTTGTTATCACCACCAGCAGGCGAATTGTCAGATAGCCAGAACTTCACGTCTTTTGGTCCAGCTCCGAAAATGGTGATCTGAGGAGGGTGAGCCTCCGCACGTCCGTCCTGTAGATGGGCAAGACCAAAAATCGTCTTGATACGAGGGATGTCCTTGCCGGTCGTCTTGTGCTTCTTTGCCGGGAAATGCGTCACGTTGACACGAATGAGTTTCAATTTCTTCTGCAAAGTGATTTTGTTTCCAGTACCAAGTCTAGGGAACAAGCGATCGAGTGTCTCGGGTTCGAGGAAGACACCATGAGTGACGTTGACATTCAGAAGGATGCCAGCGGTGGCCGTGCGAATAGATTGGTAAAATCCTCGAAGTGACTCAAGGCCTCCTCCCAAAACATGAATGTTGTTCCAATTAGCTTGCGTGCGGTCGAGAGAAAAGTGCCTGTTTTGGCCAGTCGAGACAGCATGGTCGTGCGATTGGGGATGGTGACCGAAAACGGCATTTAGAACTTGGATGGTTTCGGCCTTTGGACCAAAGGAAAGTGAAGCATCGCCGCTTGAGAGATGTTGCACTAAGTCGGAAACCGAGAAAGTGAGAGGCGTAACCACACGAACTTTGTAAGTTACAGCGTTTGACTGGGGTTCGTCGTGACCTTCAGCGAGATACTGAATATCGACTGAGTAGTCGTTGGGAATGTTTAGTGTTCTCTTGGAAATGATCATGGATTTCCATTCGGTAGCAACACCAACAAATTCGGGCAACTCAATAAGGAGCTGGATCACACGCGATAGCTTCTTGCCTTTGACCTCTGGGGTCACCTCGACATTATATCTCGTGAGGGTCAATTCTTTTGGCACCGCTACCTTGAAGTAGTTGGCGTACACCAAAATCTTTTGGCCCTGGGTGCCATAACCAGGTCGACTGGGCATCTGCTGATTGACTGAGGTTTTAGCCAAGGCGCCGGCCAGGCCCTTTGCGCTTGAAATGAACTTGTCCTCGATCGCGATCAAAGGGAGATCGGCGGGGGACATTGGCGAATTAGGATCTCTATAAGAATTATTAGCAGGGCAACGGAAACCATCATAGTATACTGACCTAAAAACTCGTGGTGGTTCGGGCCCTGAACCACCCCCACGTCCACCTCGAAAGCCGCCACCTCCTCTATCTCCTCCTCCTCCACGGTAGCCACCACCTCCTCCTCGGCCACCACCACCGCCTCGACCTCCTCCTCCTCCTCCTCCACGATATCCGCCACCTCCTCGATCACCACCGCCGCCTCGACCACCGCCTCCACGACCACCACGGAAGTCAGACATTTCAGTGGGTAAGGTTTCGAATCGCTTGTGGTTTTATGGGCCCTACAATAGTAGAGCGAAGGGTAAATATGAGGAGATCTGCAAGCTTGTGATTAGATTGCGTC
Organism: Tetracladium marchalianum; assembly: GCA_037074945.1. Taxonomy (NCBI): domain Eukaryota; kingdom Fungi; phylum Ascomycota; class Leotiomycetes; order Helotiales; genus Tetracladium; species Tetracladium marchalianum. The sequence continues at coordinate 20,524 of JBAMDN010000942.1, forward strand.
AAGTGGCAGAAACAGGGATAGCAGCGTGAATGTTTCGGTAGAAGTAAAGATGCAAGAATACTAGGGGCTTATTTGTAAGGAAGCCTTGGGGATATTTTGGAAGAAAGAGATGGAGCTGGATTGAGCTTGATGGAGGTCAAGAAGAGAAAACTAACCTGGGAGCTCCCAGCCTCACCAGCCGAGTGTGGTAGGCAGCCAGATGGCAGACTGACGATGCAGCAAGGCTTGGATTGGAAGTGATGCAATCAGATGTGAAGGATTGAAAATGAATAGGTAGCAACCCGAGATGGAGAGGTCCGAAGAAATACTTCGACGGAGGGACTGGAGAGGAGAAGTGAGGGGAGAGGGGAGGGGAGAAGACGGTTTGGGAGTGAAATTATTAAAGTACACCAGCCCAGGAAATGGGAAGCCCTCGTTTGGCCTTGGCAGTGTAGAGTTGCGGATCCAAGCGGTGAGGGAGGCTTGGGAGGCTTGGGAGGGTATCGAGTCGGCCTACAGGTATTCCAGAAGAAGGAGGCGACGCCCGACCAGTGAGTGATTGACTTCTTGTCGAAACCTGGTCCAAACCACGTCAAAGCGTCTCTTTATGCGGAATATGTTCTGGAGGAAAAGTGAAGGCTTTCAAACAAGCAAATATACTAGACGCGCTGGTGTTTGGTGTAACAGAAGCTGGCATCAGGTATTTGCTTCCTTGTCTTATCTAGCTCACCTTGCTGGCCCTAGACATCTACGGGGTAGCGCAGGCGTGCTCACCTGATGTGTTGAAGTGGTGAATGCGTGTGAGCATGGAGCATGAGCATGGAGCATGGATGCTTGCATGTTGAGGCTTTGGGGCTCTGTTTGTCCCCAGCAAAGCAGTGCACGTCCAATCCCCACACAACAAAGGAAGCAGGACCACGCGAGGCTATCGCGTCGCGGAGAATCAATATTCCATACATCGAGAGTGAAATACTGTAGCAGGATTGACCTAGAGAGTACAGTATTCCGTACTGTGGTAGGCAATTTGCGTAAGCTGTAGAAGTGAAGTGAAGTGTTGAGATCGTGTAATGTGGTTGCCAATCCATCCATGTCTAGGTACGTGGAAATATCAAGCGTCATTTCTGGATCAAAGAAATGAGTGCTGGAATGAACAGAACTACGGAGTATACATACTACTTCCACCACCCACCTGAGCACGATCTTCAGATGGTAGAGTAGTAAAGTCGTCGGACTTTCCTGTGCACCTCGTCGGGGCATCAATGTGATGATATCACTTCACTCTGTAAATATTTCGTTTGTTCTTCACGAGGTGGTGTGGTGGAGTGAGTCTGAAGAAGAAGTCCGTTCCCCATAACCTGCCCCCTGTCCGGCGAGTCGGTATACCTCGCCCCGGACTGTATACTTCTCTGACTGGCTGGTGCTTCATCGACATCAACCAAGCATCTGAAGCATCTCCACCTCCACCGCCTTGGCAAGCCCGAGCATTCACATTCTCCGAATGCAACACCAGCAGCACTAGCAGCACTAGCAGCACCAGCAATATCTCCAGAAACACCATCCCATCGAGTCTCCGGAAGCTCCCATCTACTTCAATGGTTCGATCGCGTCGGTATTCGGAGCACCAAAAATGTCCACCCAATCACATTTGCATCCCCAGCTGCGAGGCTTGGTGGCTTGCCGTGTTGTCATCATCGGTCTAATATCCCCTTAAACAGCATGCTGAAAACGTCTCCTATACATATGACCCGATGACTTCTACGCGTCTCTTCCAAATGAGCATTCGTGGTCGCATCAATTCTTTGCAAGGAAGAAATTCGCTCTTTGCCCTCTCAATCGCGTGCAAAGCCATCTAAGCACCCCTCATCTGTCCCGGTTGACCATGGCCTCGGCAACAGCTAGTCCAAAGGATATGTCAAGCGCGTCGACCTCTGTCACAAAGAATGGCATCGAGAACGACGAAAACCCAACCTTGACATCCTCAGCGAACAAGGAGCCACCCATGGAGGAGCACGTTGACAAAAGTGCGAGTCTAGAAGACGCCAACGAGGCGGGATTGGAGAAGAAGATCAACGTGACGCAAGCAGGGACGAATGTCGAAGATGATATCGAGTATCCCCATGGCGCGAAATTGGCCATCATCCTCGCCGCTCTCTGTCTTGCCGTCTTCTTAGTCGCGCTGGATCAAACCATCATTGCAACTGCAATTCCAAAAATGTAAGATCAGAACTAGAATGTGTCTTGGTTGATGCAGACAACACTTTAACACAAAATCATAAAATCAACGTGACAATGGTTCCAACGACCACCCAAGCACCTGTCTATCGAGCGAATTACTAAATTTAGTCATAGTACCGATCGATTTAAGAGTATCAAAGACATCGGCTGGTACGGCTCCGCTTATTTCCTTACGGCCACTGCTCTGCAGCCAACGTTTGGAAGAATTTACACCATCTTCAACATTAAATGGACTTTCTTGGTTGGAATTGGCATTTTTGAACTTGGGTAAGGTAACTGCAATCTTACCTCCGAACTCTGCAAGTTAACGATACGGGAATAGTTCTCTCATTTGTGCAGTTGCTCCAAACAGTATCACTTTGATCGTGGGTCGTGCAGTTGCTGGCATCGGCGTTGGAGGGCTGTTCAGTGGTGCAATCGTCATTCTCTCTTACTGTCTACCACTACGGAAAAGACCTGCCGCCTTCGGATTGATTGGATCTATGTGGGGAATTGCTTCTGTAGCTGGTCCATTGCTAGGTATGTAATATTGTCCTTCGGCGAATTAAGCCACTTAAGATGGCACATGCTAATCTGTGTGTTGATTCTTAGGAGGTGTGTTCACGTAAGTCTGAATGCAATGAATTATGAATTCATGTTCTAACACTTTTATCAGAGATCATGTCAGTTGGAGATGGTAAGTCCTTCAATTCCAATCGCCAAGACTTACGGCTTTCAACCGATCACCACTCAGAATACCTCACTAATCTTTCGTCTTCGCATTTAGGTGCTTCGTAAGTATATTCCAAAATAATTACACTACACGATCCGAAGCTAATGTACATAAAAATCTTTAGTATATTAAGTGAGTTAAATCGAACTTTCCGGCTTTTACTGTTACTTAACACAAGATCAGTCTTCCTATTGGTGCCATCGCGATCGCAGTCATTATCTTCTTCTTACATGTGAGTTGAAACCGGATCTCACCTATTATTGGCGAAGTCCCAGTGCCTCCTCGTCAATTCACCCAACTTGATGCTTGGGAAGAAGCAACACTTACTTCATCCTAGATTCCTCGGGAGAACAACCCTGACAACCTATCCTTTATTAAGCGAGTCCTGCAGCTCGATTTGATCGGTGCATTTCTCGTCATCCCCGCGATCGTCTGCCTCTTACTTGCGCTTCAATGGGGTGGCGCTACTTATCCATGGAACAGCTCTCGAATCATCGGTCTCTTTGTCGGAGCAGTTTTACTTGGAATTTTGTTCGTGTTGGTGCAACTAAAGTTGGGTGACGGGTAAGTACTTAAGCAGTAGAATGACAAAACAAGTACTAAAGTCCCATTTCTACTAGTGGTACCCTCCCTCAGCGACTGAAGCTTTCTTTGCTATGCCTCGTCCTCATGGTTATGTTTTTGCCTGTTGCTTCGTTCAGTTACGTATTGCTAAGGTTAAAACCAAGACTCGCTGTGCCTAGTTCAGCACCTGATTTCCAGGTCGGAGATTTGTTTGCTGATAGCCGCGAGCCCCACGTTCAGCTCGTTTTGCGCGGCGCTAAAGCCGCCGGCTTCGACCACGGCCATAAATACCCGCAGCAATTTGAAGTCCAGCCCGCTGCAGCTGCAGGGGCGGTCGCGTGCCGGGTTTTGGCGGTAGGTTTCCAGAAGTGGAAAGTGGAGTTTCCATAATACGCGTTGACCTCAAGTGCCATATTCAACAGGCTTCAACCCAGTCCTTGAACAT
>JBAMDN010000943.1:0-15575 GCA_037074945.1 Tetracladium marchalianum
ATGACTATAGCGCCAAGCACCCTACGACTACAGCACCAAGCACCCTGCGACTACAGCGCCAAGCACCCTACAATTCTAGCGCCAAGTCCCCTACAACTCCAGCGCTAAACACCCTATAATTACAGCGCCAAGCACCCTATAATTACAGTGCCAAGTCCCCTACAACTCCAGCGCCAAACACCCTACAATTACAGCGCCAAGCACCCTACAATTACAGCGCCAGACCCCCCCTAACTCCAGCGCCAAGCACCCCGTAGTTATAGCGCTAAGTACCCCGTAGTTACAGCGCTAAGCACCCCGTAACTATAGCGCTAAGTACCCTATAACAACAGCGCTACCTACGACTATAGCGCTAACCACTCTGTAATTATAGCGCCAAAACACCACTATTACTACAGTAAACCCTTTTCTCTCCTTATCTCCTGTAAAACACCTCCTGTACTAGTTTTATATATATATATCTTAGAAAGTAATAGAGCAAGATAGCTAGATAGAAAAATAGAACCCGAATCCAAACCCTAAATCAATTAACTCACTCCACTTTCTGGTTCACCCAGAAACAATCACTGTATTCACTGTCACTCTGCTCGTAGACCAAGCACACAGTACAATAACTTTTTATAAAAAGATTATTACTAGCGTACTTTAGAGCCTTAAATAAAGTTAATCATAAATTAATTTCCTAAAAAAGCGCTAAAGTTCATTTAATCCCAAGCCGAAGAACGCCCTTAGACTGCATGTAAACCACTAAAAATTCAGCCTTGGCATTCCTGGTCTTGGCAAAAAGCAGAACTAATGACCATCACAGACTTATTGGCTAAATCTTTAGATCACGACACCGAGGCCGCCGGCAAGGCAGACTGCGGACTATGGTCGTCGCAATCTTCAATCCTGTCTATCGTTTCCCCTTTCTAACATTCTTCCTGCTTTCCTGCTTTCCTACTTTTAGGATTTACTTATGGCTGAGGTTTTCGGTGTAGTTGCCGGCGTCGCTGGAATCGCCTCTCTGATTCCCAAGGTCATCAGTGGCATCGACACTTTACGCGATATAAAGAGAACAGCAGATAAGGCTCCAGCTGAGTTAGACGCTCTAGCAGATGAGCTAACAGTGCTGAAGCGCCTCGTTGAAGAGGTTTCGCGCAATGATGATTTCGTGCTCGAGATGGGCAATGCAAGTTTGAGACAGGTCATTAGCGGTCTCGAAAAGCTAAAGAGGAGGTTCGCAGCCCAATTAGAACCAAAGAAGACAAGAATGCCAAAAGCCTTTGTTTTCCGACACTGGAAAGAGGATGTAGAAGCCCTCCAGGACAGCATTCGGACCCTTAAATCAGATTTGATTATGTGAGTGTACCCTCGTAATGTTGCCTTTAATTTAGAACCAACATTCCTACAGAATCAACATACGCCACAGCCAACTACGACAAGAGGAAAATATGCTACAAACTCGGAATCTCATGTCGTCATGTCCCGCCTCAAGCTTCGGGGGTGAGGCTGTTACAGCTTCTCGATTGCCATTAACATCGCCCTCACATCCATCTGACCAGCCCGCGCTTGTCAACCGCACTATCACTCGCACAGAATCTTCTCAGTACAGACATAATTGGAACTGTGCAGAAAGGCACTGCTCCTGTCGCTGCCACCACACAGTAAGAATAGAACAACGCTTCTGGGCACTAGAATATACACCGGGTTTGATATCCCGTAAGATTTGCAACAACAAAATTTGCAATGGTACCAAGTATGGAGTATCTTTCAGCTTCACACTTTCACAGTGTAAAATTCCATTGTCGACAACAATTGCACTTTTTGTTCTCGCTGCACAAGCCAAATTTTCGCTTCGTCCTGCTTTCGAAGTGGAACACATCGTTCGATATACGTCTCCTGGGTTTGAGACCTTGTTGAGATATCAGGCAGGTATCATAACAGTCGAAGAAGCACGAGATAAATTTCTTGATCTCTCTCGGTCAGATTCGAACTTTATACACCACGTCAACCCGACCGGACGTTCGTATATTGAGGTAAGATTCTTGGGTTCGTGACCAGTCAATGTGTTTAACAGTTGAGATAGGAGCTCGTAAGGTTTCCACAAAGGAGTCCAGTACATAGAGCAGGTCAATATTCCCTTCTCGAGCTCTTCATGGGCGAGCTTGGGATGACGCGGGGAATAAAAGATACAAGGTAAGAATGTCTTAATTTTAATTTATTGAGCAGATTTCCTTCGCACCATCTCGTTCCACATATTTTTCATTGACGACAAGATACTTCTATAGATTCCTCACTCTCTGTGCAAAATGGATTGGGGAAGGGCCTCATTTAGAATTGTTGGACCATCTTCTTGATTTAGGCCTCGATGTTACTGTTTTCGACTCTCCACTGGCACAGAATTGGCCTCCCCCATCTTCACCAAACTGGATAGCCGAGGACATTGTGGATGATCCATTCTTCCTTGAGTACTTGGGGAAGCTACTTAGGAACAATCAAGGTAAGTCGCATCCTCAACTACGACGTCAGTTGTCTGGTGTTAACCTTTTTACATAGGTTTTGCTGATATGTCACCCCTTCATGAAGCCGTTTTACTTGGTTCGGATGAGTCATTTGAAAAATGGCTCTCTAGCTCTGCCAAAGACGAAAAGAACTTCCTGGATCAAACCCCTATGCACCTTGCAACTTCCAATTGCCAGCGTCTCGTTGCACTGATTAAAGCTGGTCACAATTTAGATGCTACAGATATCTATGGCATCACACCTCTCATGTACGCGGCTGGTTCAAACTCCAAGGATTGTTTCATCGCACTTCTGGGATATGGAGCTAGGTTTGATATCCAGTGTAAACGATACAACCGTACCTTTATGCACTATGCTGCTGTTCGTGATAATTGGGACCTGCTTTTTGCATTCCTCTGCTGGGTAGAAAAGGATGTCGAAAAACATGCGTTAGAAAAGACAATCACTGAGCGCTGGGCGCAAATGCTCACGATTTGTTACTACGTGGTCTACCCGGACGATCTTGGAAATAGAAAGGTGTCATTCCAGCAATTTCTAGCTAAGTGTGGCTCGGTCGACTTTATGATTGACGACCAGGCCAGAAATTTGCATGACAATACCCTTTTGCATTACGTCAGATCTGCAAAGGATATTGATATCCTGCTTGAGAAAGGCTTCACACGAATGAATCATGTAAATAGTGCCGGCCACCACGCGCTTATCACAGCTATATACTATCACGGGCATGTGCCGGACGTGGCGCGCAGGCTTCTTGCTATTGGCGTAGAAATCGACATCCAGGACAATTCACACCAGACTGCACTTCGCTATCTGCTTGGTAAGTTACAGCGCACCCCATCGACCAATGCCTGGGGAGTTATCGACACTCTATCCGTATTACTCGCCAACGACGCAGACCCACTGTGTACCGATAATTGTAGGTGTCCCTGCTCAGTTGGGGGCTGCCTTCCTTCCTCGGTACTTTGCATGCAAACTCCAACTGGTAGCTTCTACAACAAAACCGTACCTATATGGTCACTAGAATGGCTCACTCTGATTCTCAAACACCGAAACGTAATTGAGGCCAGAGTCATTGTTCTTTCTCTCATTCGCAGGGTGAAATTTGACAACCTGGGAATGACACATGTTTGCTGCGACCCTCGTCGGTACTATTTTTCTCCGCCAAATATCCATGGGCATACCCTAATGCCCGATGAAGATATCGATGCGATTCTGGAGGAAGAGTTCGAATTTATCGACATGTTACAAGAAGAAATGGCGCTGAGTTCAGCTAAGCCGTATGAGGACCTTGTTGACGAATGGATACAACATATCAAAGCGGCACATATAAAATCTTGCTTGGAAGCAAGTACAAAGAATGAAAGCATTGTGGAGGAAGAAGTTATCAACGGGGTATATTCCCTCTATTATGAGCGCTACTATGAATATTACGCTAATCCAGAGCAGCCACAGCCTGAATATAAAGTGAATAGCAAAATGGACTGCTTTGAATTTAGCCCTGTCAATTTTTACTCTTGCATCATAGATCCAGCTGCATGCGCGAAAGGAGAGATTGTTGGATATATTCGTTGGATGGAGTATGAATATCATTGTGGAAAGACTTCTGGACTGTGTAAAGGCGTGGGTGGATCTACCAAGGACGAATGGTATCTTAGCAGGCTTTCTTGGTTGTTGAAACTCGTCAACGAGTTAGGGATCTCAATGGCTGAAATTGCTGCCAGCATGAGGGAGGAAAATGAACCGGATCCAGAACTTCTGGTTGAGCAGCCTATCGGGGTAGAAGAAATCACTAAACACTTGATAGCGTCGTGGCGTATATGGGAAGAGCGTCGAGATCTCTAGGATGGGAAGTTAAAGTAATATGGTTTAAGCAAATAGCTGCTGAAGTTCTGGTTTCTTAATATAATTTTTCAAGAGGCTTTCGCCTAATACGCACAGTGTTGGATACGGACGTACCCAGGTACAACCCAGGCCTTGATTACCCTAGATGGATATTACCCACGGGTAACCATGAAAGATAATTTCATTAAAGAGGGCATCTCGCGAGTTTGTCATGTGAGGTTTATTCTTCGCCTCCTCGGTCTAGACCAGTGGTTCAATTTGGCACTCAAACAGTTTCTAGACCTTACGCTTCTCCTCGATTAACGAGGAACGCAAACCTCTCAACACATCATGATTTGCACCGTAATGATACTACCTTTGCACCGCGCTTCAAAACAGCGTTCCTACGCAACGTACGAAGCTGTATTACATGTGGCAAGGAATTAGGGTACAACAGTTAAGGATGATAATGGGGATAAAATTCTTTACAGAAATAATAAAACCACATTACAGATTATAGCATTGTATAGTTTTCTTTAGTCATTAGGATTATATTAGGTTTACGTATGAATTTGGTAGAGATGGTATCCAATGGTGATGAAATGATAAGAAAACTAATTACTTTAAACCATCCTCTAAATATACCTCCTTTCTAAACCTATGGTCACAGAGTTGCCAAGCGTTATGAACTTCAACGTTATCTTTTTTAGCTTCGACTAGTACCTCTTACCTTCAAACCTATTTCATAGTAGGGCGGCTAGCAATACTATGTGGGGAAGAAAACATACCCTTCCAAATACAGCTAACATGTCTCATTTCTTTTAGAGTTGTAATTGAATTCTAACTTCAACAGCTTTTACTCGTTCCGCTTTTCCCCCTTGACAACCCCCACAATATCTTCCTACTTTGGCTTTGTGGTTCTCTATATCAATCCAACAGATTTTTCACTCAGCGTACTGTAAATAAACAAGTCGCCGCTTACAAAACATCAAAATCTTGACTTCTAAATACGGCCACGAAATGCTCACCGTGAACTTGCAACAGATACCCACTGCTCTTTTTCGTATTTCGGTGTCACCGCTTTTCGCGACAAACATTCGACCAAGGCGCTGCAGCAATCACCCATGACAATCGCCTTGCATAAAATTTACATACTGGGTGGAAGATTCGAGAGCGTCTGAACTGTGTCGTCTGGCCACGAGATGATCATATGAGGAGCGTGGCATTCATCTGATATCTGATCCGGCCGGACACTCCATCTCAACCTCGCCAACAGTATTAAAGATTGCTTCTTGATGAGGCCGTTGCCTAATGGCTTGCCGAATAGACTTCGATCTCATCAATAAAGGAGAGATATGCAGATTCTCTGCGTGAGCCGTTTAATTTAAGCTGCGGCGCATCCCGGTGGAGATCACCTGAATAATCTCCTACGCAAAGGCGGGTGTTGGTTTGTTAACCGCTGATAAAGATAACAAACGAGGGGAAGATGTTGGAAGTGAGCATCTGTCGCAAGAGAAACTTGGACCCGAAAAGAACTCCAGAAAGGAACAGTTTGCGAAGTTATTTTCTGAATAGCGACGTTGAATTATTATATCATTCTCAGTGTGATTGTTTGTTGTTGTGTCATACGTTGGGATCGTCCTAGCAGCACTCCACTCCTCCCTATTCCCGAGTGAGTTCCGACACAGAGCAAAAGCAAACAAAAGCATGAGATCTCTTGTCGATTTTCTCACTCAACGCCGACACGAATTCATCTCACCTCGCTCCCCCAAATTCATGCAGCCAGCAATTCGCATCCAGCCCTCTTGTACGCCCGCGAAGAATCCCCTACCAATGATGGGCCTGGAATGAATTGTGGCTGGCCACCAGCAAATGCCATCACCTTCCTGCTTCAACCAGCAAAAGAAACTAGAAAGCTAGCCGCATGAGAGAGAGGGCACGCAAAGATCGAGGGCATCGTCAAACCTCCGAGTAGTAGACAACTTTCTTTATCCCATCCACACTCTCATACCTACCCTACCCGCCCACGACCCGCTATCTCCCTCTCTCCCTCCTTGTCCTTCCTCTACCGCATATATTTCCCGAATCATCTGCTGCTCCCGGCCGTCAACGATTGATGTCATCCGACCCTTCGGATCGTGGAACGACGATCGGATGTCCGTATCGCTTTTGCAACACCCGTCGAGCGCAGTTTGATCCTGATCTCTCCTGGCAGACTCTCGAATAGCGACCGACGATGGCACCAATTCCCCGCAAACGCTCGTTGGAAGCCATGCAGAACCCCGAGCAGTGCGCGACCGCCACCACCTTCGAACACAACGACGCCGAATACTGTCGCCAGGTGCTGCAGTTGGAAGACGGAGAAACGGAGAGTCTGTTAGACAACACACTTGCTTCGCTGGCAGAAAAGTTAGGCATCGCGACCCCGAAACCTGCAACGAAGACAGATGCAACACATAATTCTACGCGCGAATCGGCCACCACATTTGCGACGAACCATGCCCGTACTGCGTCGACTGGGTCGAGGGGTAGTAATCTGACGGGCATTACTTCGAGATCTTCGGATGACCATACACACGATATCGCAAGAAGGAGAAGATCAGATCCAAGGAGGAGTCTGTCATTTTCAGATTACGAGAGGTTTTTGTTGCAAGCAGAGGTCGTCCAACCGCTTGCGCCGAGTGAGTTATTTCCTCCGCCTCTGCCAACGGAGCCAGCGCCTTCGTTATTCTCCGTTTCGACTAGGAAGTCATATCAGAGCATCAAGAGTACATTTAAGAATAGATTCAAATTGAGGAGGACAAAAGGTTCTATGGAGAATTTGAAGTAAGTGGTGTTGTTTTATCTTGTTGGAGACCATGCTAACCGATCAGCGCTTGCGTTTGTTGTCGAGACGAATTCACGAATTTGAATGTGTTATGTACACTTCCCTGCGGACATCACTACTGCGATATCTGCATACGAGTCTTGATCAACCAAGCTGCGACTGATGAAGGGAAAATGCCACCTCGGTGCTGCGCAAAAGCGATACCAGGACACGTTGTTAAGATGGTATTGAGCAAGGAGGATCAACAGATATTTATGAAAAGTGTTCTGCAGTTCTCGACACCGTGGGAAGCCAGGGTCTTCTGCCCAAATACCGCCTGTGGAGAGTTTATCCCGAAAAGGGACAAGATTGATCCGAAACACCCATTTGAAGTCGTATGTCGTCAATGCACATCTCGAGCTTGTTCAACATGTAAACGTGCTGCTCATGCATTTGGACAGGATTGTCCGATGGATTGGGAACTGGATGCTGTTTTACTGATGGGGGAGAAGTCGGGCTGGAGAAGGTGTTATAAATGCAGAAACTTGGTGGAATTGACCCAAGGATGCAGTCACATCACTTGTAGATGCAAGGCACAGTTCTGTTACATCTGTGGCGCTGTGTGGGATCCCACGGTTGGATGTCCGAATTATTGCAGTGGCGAGGAGGAGCTCGAGCGGAGGAGAGTGGAGGAAGAAGCCCGGGCTGCAGAGATGGAAGCGGAGAAGTTGGAAAAAGAGGAAGCAGAGAGAATCGAAGCCGCTGAAAGACTTGACGCGGAAAAACGAACGGCCGAGAGCGTTGAGATGAACAATCTCAGAGCGCAACAGATTATTGACCGCGATCGATTCTGCACCTTCGAGCGGAAGATGAAATGGATTATGTGGACACGACACGGACGGGCTAAAATTGATGTCTTGGATCGATATGCAGAATTGCAGAGCAAGATGGTAGAACGCCACACAAAAACTTCCACCCATCTAGAAGATCGTCAAGTTGGTGCAGAGATGGAGTTGAGAGCAAGTTTGAAGCAGACAGAGAGAAGTGTGCAAATCCGCCTGCGTCACATGGAAGCATACTGTGATGGTTTGGGCCGAAGCGCAAATGGCCCCCCTCGAGTGATCACTGAACGCCATTTGCGTGAATTAGGCCAGCAGTACAATGTTCGCGATGACCTGGAACGTCTTCATCAGAGCAAGATCAATGTAATGCGTGACAAGCAGGCGAAACAGATGGAGCAACTGTTGAAACGGCAGGAAGAAGAGCAAGAGAAACTCACAGGAAAGCAGGAGTTAGAGTTGGAGGCTTTGGATGAGATTTTTGTGGCAGAGGAAGCCGAGTTTGAGCAAGTCTTCACTGGGAGGAGAGAGAGGATGTTAAAGAGATGGGAACTTATTGAAGAGGTTGAGAGGAAAGGGCTAGAAAACCAGACGAAGGTGAAGTATGCTCGGATGAGTCCACCGGATTGGCGGGAGGCAGATGAAGGAAAGGACGAGGGGTTGGAGAGTGTCCTGGAATAGGTTCGCTGACGCCTTTTCGGAACCTATCAGCATTTTGGACGCAGTCACTCGACTTTGACATCCCATCAAAACTAACGCACATCAAGACACACACTGTCTTGTGTACATAAACACGACGCCTCACGGCAATGCTTCAAGCACATCACCACTTTACGACATCTTACGCCAAATCTCTTTCATATCGTTCTACCTGATGAGGCGTTTGCAAAATAGATACTGGCTGGCTGGCATCATGACATTTTCCCAAATAAACCAAGACAATGGCGATCTTTACTTCAGAGATTGCGGTCAATCTAGGTTTTGGGCGTACTATGGAATTGGAATCTTGGGTTCTTGCCGTTTGCCAGAGACATACTTGGAGATACGAGGAGCATTGGAAGGAAATATTTATACCCTGTGCTTAAGATTTGCAGGATATACTACATTACATATCCACATTGTACATTTGATGTTTACTACTCACATGGAATGCGCAATGGTCAATGCGAAATCATCACCTGACATGCCAACTCCCATTACCAAATGGACGCGAGCAGTTTATTGCGGCTAAAGCGCTGTCAATGCACTCTCAAAGTCAATTCATGTTTACCAAAACCTGACAAATACCTAAGATCATCGTACGCGATTCGGACGATGCATCGAGACCCTTCTCTAGATCTTCCATGGCAATCAATCTAATGTCAATCTACCCATCTACCTGACTCGTAAACTCAATCTCCAGATCTCGCTTGCCCTTCTTGGTCCGGGGCAACAGACCCAATGCGACTCTTACCCCCGCAATGGCACCCCACAACTCGGACAACTCATGCAACAGCTTGCGGAAGCTTGGAAATAACATCTTTTTAAAGAGGGACCTGGTCCGCTGTTGTTGAGGGTGCTGGCGTCGAATTCCTTCCACACTTCGTTTTACAGTACTTGACTTGCAGAAAACACTGATATTTTGAACCTCAGACTTGGATTTAATTCTCATAGTTAAGCTCACCATGGTACCTAAAGTAGAAGATATCGAAATTCCCAACACGGATATGTGGGATACTCTCTTTGAGAGGAAAGATAGAACATTCCCAGACGATCAAAGTACCACCCCTTCCACCATTCCTCCCCAACTAATCCATAACAATCATTCACAGAACTTTACATCAACCCCCTCACCAACAGAAACTACACTTACTCCACCCTTCGTCAAACAGCCATCGCCTTTGCCTCATCCCTCGCACACACCCTCTCATTTAAACGAACCGATGTCCTTGCCCTCTTCCTCCAAAACAACATCCATACTCCAGCTATTACTTTTGGAACGCACTACATCGGCGGTATTGTATCCCCCGCAAATCCAGCATACACAGTCCGAGAGCTCGTTCATCACCTTCGCGATTCCGGCTCCAGAGTGCTCTGCACGCAAAAGAACTTGGTAGCCGTCGCTCTTGAAGCCGCGAGGGAATGTTCAATTCCAAAAGAAAACATCATCGTTGTTGATGAGCACACGTATGGGTTAAGGTTCTTTCAGGATTTGGTGAAAGCAGGGGAATGTGGTGGGAAGGTGGAGAGGGCAAAACTGAATCCGAAAAAGGATTTGGCGTATCTGGTTTACTCGAGTGGGACGACCGGGTTACCGAAGGGAGTGATGCTGACGCATTCAAATGTTGTTAGTAATTTGTTTATGTTGTGGAGTGTTGAGAAGGGGATTTTGAGGTGGAAGAGTGATAGGGTCTTGAGCGTGCTGCCGTTTTTCCACATTTATGGTGAGTTAATGCCCTCTCCGACAACCTTCGATGAGGAAGGAAGAAAGGAGCTGACAGAGATTCTCTGCGGTTAAGGATTACAATGTTTGGTTCATTTACCAACGTATGCTGGTGTTACGGTATGTAAAATCATTTCCATGGTCTTTTTTAAATCTGGTAAAGCCAAGAGACAACCCAATCGCGGATTTTGATCTTCAGAAGAAGAAAGAGTACAACTAACACAGTATCCAGACAACGGTAATGCAATCGTTTGACCTTCCGCTCTTCTGCGCCATCGTCCAAGATCAAAACATCACATACACCTACCTCGCACCACCCGTCGTCCTCCACCTCGCGAAAAATCCCATCGTCGCAAACTACGATCTCAAGTCTTTGAAAACAATCACTTCAGGCGCAGCACCACTCACTAAAGATTTAATCGTTGCTGTACATGAAAGATTGGGTATTGAGGTCAAGCAGGCGTACGGACTGAGTGAGACGAGTCCTGCTACCCATATGCAGGTTTGTTTCCCCTATTGCCCAAATCGAGCTTCCTCTTCTTCTTTTCACATGACTCTATGGTCCCCATTCATTTTAAATGATAGAAATAAATTTCTCACAATTCTTGAACACAGAAAACATGGTCCAGTGGCCTTGGCTCCAACGGTCCCGGCCTCCCCAACCAAATAGTAAAATACATGTCCCCCGATTACCTCACTTCCGACACCACCACGGTCCCAACCGAAGTCCCCCCTCACGAACCCGGTGAAATCTGGATCAAAGGTCCTCACGTCTTCGTAGGCTACCACAATAACCCGTCTGCCACCCAATCCTGCATGACCTCCGACGGTTTTTTCAAAACAGGCGACATCGGCTTCGCCGATAAAGACGGAAACATGTATATCACCGATCGCCTTAAGGAATTGATAAAATTCAGTGGATTTCAGGTTGCCCCAGCTGAGTTGGAGGGCGTGTTGATGGGAATGGAGATCATTGATGATGTAGCGGTGGTGGGGGTGCAGGATGAGACGAGAGGGAGTGAGGTGCCGCTGGCTTTTGTGGTGTTAAGGGAAGGAACGGAGGGTGGGAAAGAAAGGGAGAAGGAGGTCATGGAGTGGTTGGAGAATAAGGTTGCGAAGCATAAGAGGCTGAGAGGGGGTGTGAGATTTGTGAAGGAGATTCCAAAGAGTGCAAGTGGGAAGATTTTGAGGAGGGTGTTGAAAGATTTGTTGAAGGAGGAAAAGAAGAAGAGTGGGGAGGTGAAGGCGAAGTTATAGAACGTGGAAGTTGAGGAGTTGTGTTAAGGTACGGGAGGAGGTGAATGGATTAGAAAGATGGAGGGAAGTTCTTGTATGTTTGGATGAAGTTATGAAAGTATGACTAGGTTCTCATTGTTTGCGACCTTGTTCACCTTGTTTCTTGCTGCATCTGTGCGATTTGATTTGTTGGATATCTGAAAGTGACGAAAGGGTAGTATGAACAGCGACAGAAGACCATTGGAGCATGATTATGAAGTATCGAGCGAAATGTTGCTCTCGTCACAGGATTAAATTCAAAACCATAGCAACGCACTTGGACATATATATGAATTGTGTCGATCCACTTTTTCAACTGAATGTGTTCTTTCCAAACACGAAACTGAAGAAATTCTAGGTCTCTTTTAATCGTCTCCCCCTTTTATGGCAAAGTACTGTTTACAGCAGCACAATCGTCCCTCTCACTTGAAGTTTTCAAGACAACCACCCATCTAGTTTGAAACCGGCCGAAACACCATCTTTTCAAGGCTCCCATCCTAAAAGTCCCCAGCCAAAACCATTCCAAAACCACTCCAAAAACAAAACACCGGCTACGCTTCCCAATTCGAAAACTACACCCTGAATCCAGCATTATCACTGCGACACACTAACCGAAATTCTCCTCCCCCTCTGTCCACTCTTCCACCACCCCTTCCTCCTCAAAACTTTTCTCACAACCCCCCAACTGCCCACAAAAAAGATCAACGTATTCCAAAACCCCTGCAATGGCAATACAAACGCGCTCATTACATTGAGGGCGTAGTTTGGATGGTGAGGGTGTGTGAGACCCTGTGCGCGGTTTATGGATGCGGGGACCCAAGTGATGAGGATTGAGGCGGTGAAAAGAAGGGCGGATTTGGTGTAGGCGTATGTCAATTTATCTTGTTGCGTTGGGGGGCGGTGGTGACAGTGTTTAGGGGTATAGCTTGAGGTGTGAGAGGGTTTGTAGGTGGAAGGGGATGGGGAGAAGAGAGAATGAGGTGAGATAGGTATGGGGATGGTGGGTGAGAGGAGTAGTGATTGTATGTGGGTTTTGGTGGTTGGTATTGTTGGTGAGAGAACAGCTGATTCTTCATCCAGAAGTCCTGGTGATAGGGCGTTCTTGTCGGTGGTGATGCTGTAACTTTGGAAATATGGCGATGGAGGTAGAGTCACGAAACCTGGCGAACCTGGCCTCCTCACTTCGAGCGCTCCATCCAACCTTTTGATCCCCAAACCCAATTCATCGTCCATGCTATCCTTCCCTATCAAATCCCGTTTCATCGCCAGATTTTTTCCCACCTTCTCATTCCCACCCAACCTATCCTCGATATGCTTCATCCATGCCCCATCCCCCCGCTCCGTTTCCCTCCCCTTTTGTTCTCTCGAAGGTATAGTGTCCAGATCCGTCGTCGTAAAATCGATGTTATTAACATGCTCATTAGAATCCTCAAAAGCACGAATCTGTGCTCGAACACGATACAACACCACTCCAACGCGGAGGTAGATGGAGAGGGATATCACTATTGCGATCCAGATTGGTAGATAATAGCTGTAAATGCGAACGTTGGACCATTTATTTCCTATCCAACACCAGAGCTACAATCTCCATCAGCATACCATATTTCCAACAATACGATTCGTGCAAATACGCGAGAAGAAGGTCTTGGCCAAGACAGTGACAACAGAATTCAGTGTGGGGTTTATAATTGTACATACTGTGGCATCACCGTACATCTTCCCCCTCGCATCGCGATAAAACAAACAGAAAATTGCCGGGATAGCAGGAAGTCCGTAACAGATGAGAGCGTAAATCCAATTCATTCTTCTTAATTGCGCCTGGTCGAAGCGCCGAAAGAAGCAGAGGTAGACATTTATCGCCATGGCGCAGGACCAGAGGGGGTCGGATTGCATGAACCTATATATTTCAACATCAACATCAATATTATCATCAAACAAAAGAGCACAAAGTGTTCTGATATGAATAGAAAAGTTAAAAATAAGATTTAAGTGAAAAACCCACATCTCTAACAAAAAAGCTTGAAACTGGCACAATGCGCTATCAGGTCTTCCCACGGCTGTCCTCCCCATCAACGCAGCCATATTAGCGAATAAATTCGCGAACGAGGCAAAGAATAGCAGTGTGTTTGACAGCGATCGAAATGGTTTAAAAAGTGTGAATGTGGCGAGGAGTATGAGTGTTGATATGACGGATATAGAAGCGTTGGTGCGTTCAACCGTTTCGAGGGTGTTAATTTGGGTGAGTGTTAGTGACATTTTTGTTATGGAAGCCAACAATTAGGAGGGGCGAAGTGCTGGTGGATGCAGGTAGTTCGAAAGGAGGTGGTTCATGATTGGATTGTCATTTGCGTGATGGATATGTTCGACTGATTGTTCTGAGGTTCTGTGTTTAAGAGAAGGACAACGGTAAGCAAAATGTATATATCTCGTTGTACTGTAATTGCTGCAAGTCGTACAGTCAGCTTCGTGTCGCGTATTGATTTAAAACCAAAAAGCAAGATTGGTTGCAAAAATCTCCAAGGATGTTTGGCTGTCTTGTCCAAAATAAATAATCAAATCGTAAAAATACAAAGTACGTACCATTCTTCCACAAACGTGGTGAAAGAAATGAATGAAGTTAAATGTTGAAGTTGAAATCAAGAATAAAAGAAATCCGCATGAGATATGTCCCCGCAATCTCTTTGTTCATAACCCACCTTAGTACACTGCACCCCATACATTACATAGCCGAAATCCACTAGCTTTATCCATGTAACCCGCGTTTGTGGGATCCTTCTTTCCCCGACATCCTTTCGTCTTTCCATTTACCAAGTCCTCGGCATTGGTCTCTCTTCGCTCTTTGCCGCGTGGACCAGCCATGGTAAGCTCGATCACAGCCTCCACACAATCAATACGCAGGAGGCATTCTCATCTAAATAAATCCAGTTTCGGTTCCAATCCGTAAACCACAAAGTAAGAAATCCCAACAAAGAAAATCCGTTGCAAAGTCGTACAAGGACCAGTAAATAAAGGGCCGAAGAGACAAGCCCGGAGGCGAGTATGTCATACTCCATATCCGTACAACCATCAACATCCATCGAGCACCAACAAAAGCCATCATCCCGCCTCTTGTCCTCTTGTCCTCTCATCCGCTCCATTCAAACCCCCATTTTCCCCCGCAAATCGTTCCGCCATTCTTCATTATTCCCCGCCAAAATCTACCACGAAACAAACGCCATGGAATGATCACCACCATTCAACCCCGCAATCTACTTGGAAGCGAGCAAGCACGAAAGATGTCCGAGGTCGGGTTGCATTATCGGGAAAGTGTCCTTGGAACCACTAGGTTTTGATCTTGACGAGGTCGAATAGGAGGGGTTGAAGAACGAAGTTTGTCAAATAGAGGACTTTTAGTGGTTGTTGCTTTTAGCTTAGAGCAGATGCCGGGATAGGATTGATAGGATGACTGATGAGGATAGAACGGCACCGGATTATTAGGTTAGGTTGATAAAACTGTTGGGATGGGGCAGGATGAAATTGGGTTGGCCTGGGTTTGATAGGATGAGGTGGGATGGGTTGGTTGTTGTTACATTTTTGAGCGTTGTAGCTTGTACCACTGCTGTATTTGCAAGTACTATCGATAACAGCCCCGATAGCCAACGAAAGTTACCTAGAAAGAACGGTTTGATGATTGACCTCATTCGGTTAGATTGGCAAGTTAACCCTATTGTATTAAGTTCAGTCCACTAATCCAACCAAGGGAATAGGACGCGACTTGAAAAGTTGGACGCGATATCTTCCAATCTTGATACCTAAACTAGGACTGAAAGCACGCTTGTATAAGATTTCTAACAAGCAGGCATAAAAGAACATAGTCTATTTTGCTGCGATTTGCCAGGGTCGCTAGGTAAGTAGTTGCACTGTAGTGT